>JAXGGA010004273.1:0-90499 GCA_038373865.1 Uloborus plumipes | reverse complement strand
GGAATTACATGTCATTGCTCATTTAACCCTTTCGCTACCACCAGGACATATATGTCCCGCAGGCAGTTTCAAATGACCCCATGGGCTAGATATGCTTTGTATTATTGTGAATGCATGTCCTTTCTTATATACCCAACTTTATATTATACCCAAAGTCTCCTACGTGACTTTGGGTATTCCTTGATATCACTGTAATTTTCTTCCTTGTTCAGAATTTTATTAATATTTGCATTGTAATTTGTGTATTTAAGTACTTATTTCATTTTTTTCTCAGAAAAAAAAAAAGGTAGTGAAAGGGTTAATCTGCTTTGTGCTTGTATTATGAAGAGCAATTTTATTTATTTCTATGAAAGGTTGCCCTGAAGTTAGTAATGGTTTTGGGTCAGCAGAAAAAAAAATAGTTGCCAGTTAAATTTTAACATAATTAAAATCATATCATTATAAATTTTGATGTCATTCACTATCGCTTGAGATGTCATTCATTTCAAGCCATATTGTAGACTAACCTCTCTCTCTAAGACATCACTTCCCTGTTTGTATTTAATTAAACATTTAAAATTAAAACATGCTCATAAAACTAAATAAATACTACACTGGACATCATTAAACCTAAATTAATACTTAAATTATCAATTGCAAGAACTTATTTTATTATGACAAAAAAGTATTTTTGATAAACCACAAAATAATATAATTCTGAATATGTCTGGTATTAATATTTTTCTCGGTGTTTAGAGCTATTTATTTTTTTAACTGGAATCTGCTTTACGCTTTTTAAAATATAGTTATATTATTTTTACTGAAACCATCAGTATCCATCTTGCATGTATGTATTCTTGTGCTTTACCGGAAGTATTGCATTTATTTTTTTTTTCTTGAATTTATAGGAACAGGAGTAACTACTTATTGCCTGCATCCAGGAGCTGTCCATACTGAGCTTGGTCGTCATATGGGCACGTCAATGAGCAACATTATGGGACGTATCTACCATATTTTCAGTCGCACCTTTTTTAAAAGTGCTTATAAAGGTGCCCAGACCACTATTTTCTGTGCTGTGGATGAATCATTGACCAATGAAAGTGGTTATTACTATAGGTAACTAATATAGTTATCGTATTCTCAACATTTCAATTTTTAAAATGATTTTTTCAAAAACAGTCTTAACCCCTTCCCGGCTTATCCCGAGCTGGACTCGGGCAAGCGAAATGTTCCATTCTGGCTCATCCCGAGTGTAGCTCGGGCACAGTGAAAATTAACACTGCACAACCAGTCTTTCAAGAATTATTTCACATGTCCCTTTTATGGTTTCCGATGCTTTTATTTACCATTGTTGCTACTAGATAACATAACTATACAGTGTTTTGAGCTGTAGATTTAAGATAAGAGTAGGCGCCGAATCCAAAGTATAATGATTTCTGCCATACAGAAAGCCAACTTTGCAGGTAAATATTCATTGATTTAAATAGATATTTTTACATTTATTTTTAAGAAATGTTGCATGCGAATGATACTATTATGTTTAAAAAGATATGTATGTATGAAAATAAGCATAAAAAATTGACATTTTTTGATCCGTAATCCCGAAATTACTCATTTATTTAAATAGATATTTTTACATTTATCTGTATGAAATGTTGCATGCGAATGATGCTATTATGTTTAAAAAGATATGTTTGTGTGAAAATAAGCATAAAAAAATTTGACATTTTTTGAACCGTAATCCCGAAATAAAATGAGCCTGGAAGGGGTTAATATGGCAAAAAACTTGCATTTTATGAATGTCTTCATAAGAAGAAAAATCCGCATGTAGTGTAAGAGTTTGTAAGATCAAGGATTAAATAATGCTAATTAGTTAGTATAGTTTAGAAATATCCATACATTTCTATCTTAGGATATACTTGTAATTTAATGAAGCACGGTTGTTCTTTTCTATCACCTGATTAATGTATGCTTTCTGGTAGGAATTCTAGCTTTAAATTGTCCAAGTTTAATTGTTAATACACAAGGAAAACCTTTTCTCTGCTGCTAAGATTGAAATCACAACATGAAACTGATGCAAAATACTGTAAAAATTCTTAAGATATATATAAGGCAGTAGTGTACTCAGGAAACAAAAATTACCAGGTAAAGTTAAACATTAATTTTCATTTAATCATCCTTGAATCAATTTTTAGCAGTTTCAGTGTTCTGTTTGTATGTACAGTCATAGAAAAAAAAACGAAACACTCTGAATTATTCGGCTGCTATACTTGAAAAGAACAAAAGAAAGGTGTCTTCTGACATGGATTAAAGTCTTCTTTAAAATTATGTGAGTAAAATTTTGATGAGGGGCTATATACAAAGTGAAATGAACTCAAAGTCTGATTTTTCAAATGGGAACCCCTACATTTGATTACATAATTAGGTGCGGAGGGCCAAAAGTATGCTGGGTACCAAGCGGCATCACTTTAGGACCAGTAGAACAAAAGTTATGATCGACCAAAGATTTAGGGACCACCACCACATTTAAAAAGCTACTTTCAAGGTCGAAATTTACAAAGAGCAGACAATTAATTAAAAATTCACGGGTTTTGTTATAATATTTTTTTGAAATTTGGAAGCGATACCCCACTGTGTAGAGTTCAAGGGAAAAACGCAACATTCTAACTTTTTGATTGAACAAAGATGAATGCATACTTTTAGCTACGCACTAACCGTTGCAGCACACATCTTTTGGAGAGAGGTTACAACTTAAAAGTAACCTCTTGTATTTATATAAACTACTGTATTAGGATTGGCAAAAATGTTGAAACCGTGGCTCAGAATTAAAAAAAACATCTAATCGTCACAAATTATTCCAAATAATCTTCCGTGGCACCACAGTTCTCCATGAAAATCAAGTGTCCACGTAAAAAGTTTTCTGAATTGCTACATGTTGCATGAATGCAGACTTCTGACTAATGGACAAAAAATTGGATTGTCTACCATTTTTAAAATATACTCAGCAGTTTTATTTGCGTTTCGCTTTCAACATATTATAACTGTTGAAAACTAAATACTATATAAAAACGCTGAGCATGTTCTGCAACTGGTGGATAAGCATATTCCTATTTCTTTGCATAGAAATTCCCTGCTTTTGTTTCAGTTTGCATAGTTGTATATGGTCCCTAAAAATGGTTCTTTTAGCATATCTCAAAAACTACTGAATATTTTGAGCTCCCATTTTGGATTCTCCTTTGAAACCCCTTCTAGATTGTTTCTCCATCAAAATATTATATAGTTCCAGATCATCATTTTTTCAAATATTAATTTCAAAATTCATAAAAAATTCAAAATTTTATCTGAGAGGAAGCCAATGACGTTTTTAATGTTGGGTTGGTTCATACTTAGATATAAAAAAACAAATTTTGCCGTACCTATCGTGATTTAGGTATTATATGCCCAAGTATCGAAAATATTTTTAACATTACGGGACGGTTTTTTCTCAGTTCAATTGTGAAGCGACGGCTGGAGTAAAGTTAAAACGATTTGGTATACAAAGTTAAATGATGTTGTTGATCACAAATATGTGATAAAAAAGGGGGGTTGTCATAGAAAATTTTAAAGTTGATGCTGATTTTTATATGAAGACGACCCCTTAACAACAACTTACCAATAGAATTTTGTAGAGCACATTATTCCTGAAAAAATAACATATTACACGTGTCTCTAGTGTTAATAGTCTTCGAATACGAGCGAGTGTTTCGTTTTTTTTTTCTATGACTGTACCTACATGTGGACAACAAATAGTGAAACTTGTGTACCTAAAGCTTCTTACTTTATTTAAATAATATTAATCCTCTTATATTTTGGCAACTTTGAAGTCTTAGTGAAAAAGCTGTGGAAACTTTACTATACGAATTGAACTAAAATTTTGCCCCTTACCCCTTTTATTACAAAACTGAGTCAAACCAAACTGTTTGTATTTGAGAACATAATTTAGATTGTCAGATGAAGCACTAAATAAGTTCCCAATCTATTTGAGTTTTATACTAGAAGATGGAAACTCTAAGGCCACTTAGTTGACTTGAACTTAAATCCAAATGCGATCATTAACATTTTATTTAAAAAGTTATCATAATTAATTGAATCGTTTATTTCAAAAAGGTAACATCTCTATTTTTATCTCCTCTGTCTCTTTAGAAAATTAAACAGCGCACGGTTATATTTTTGAATGTCATAATCAATGGTTATTTGGTAAATTATTGCAGTAATTGTGTATTTAACTAAAGGCATTTTTTCATTGATTATGACATTCAAAAATATAACCGTGCGCTGTTTAATTTTCTAAAGAGACAGAGGAGAACAAAATAGAGATGTTACCTTTTCGAAATAAACGATTCAATTGTGAAAAACTTTCCTTACTTGAAACCTTTGGATTTAATCCAGCTTTTAAGTATTGGATGTTATTAAAGTGAGAGTGAGAAGGATTTGTATGCAGATACCAGAAAGTAATGACATGTTTACTCAAGTTATCAACATTTATTTGTCACCTAGTATGTAAATTTTCAATCCCATATTGATAAAAATTCAAATTTAGAAGCAAAATATCTGAAAATGGCACTGTCTCTTATAAAATGCAGCAGCAATCAGAACTAAGGAACATTGAATGGTGTAAAATTGGGCAATTATCGGTAGAAAAGACACTATTCTAAAATAAATATGCAACCTATTTCCAAGTAGTACGATTTGCTTTACCGCCCCATGAATGATACAGACCTGCTCAGAGCAGTCCTAAATTCATGCGGTATCGCGTGAATATATGCAAGACTATGTCGCTCAAGCCAAACCATGGAAAGAATGAATTTGTGAGTTGTCTTGACAAACATCGCATTACCTGATTTTCCTTAATTCCAATTAACATATGACAAAAAGCACGAAAATTTAGCTCATATTCAAAATACCATCTCCAGCCATTTTGCCCTGAAACAAATTATGTACCAATTGAAAATGTATGCACTAAATGGCAAAATTAGTCGATAATGACGTTGAAGTTTATATTTCCTGTCTAATGTAAAATATTAATCAGCTGAACTAGTTAAGTTTAATAACATAGGTTAGCTAGATTTTTTTTCCTTTCAATATTTAGATTGTGATGCATTTGAAATTTACTGCAGAGATTGTTATTTTTTTCAACTTACAGCAACTGCAGTAAAGTGACACCATCCAGAAGAGCTAGAGATGCAGAAATGGCAAAAAAACTGTGGGAAGTTAGTGAAAGTTTTGTCAAGACTGAATAAGACACACCATTCATGTAAATTATATTTTATAAGCCAAAGACATCACATTTACAATAAAGATTTTTCTACTTTAAATGTTCTTTTTTCATTAACTGCTAATAATTACTATCCAACCAACTCAGTGGAAGTGATCTGAAACAAAAGATTAGACATCATATAATGCAAGTAGGTGAACAAAAACTAAATAAACAAAAACTAAAATACTTTATTTTTTGTGTTCATATTTCAAATATTGCAACCACAGCTCGAAAAATCTTAAATTTTTCATGCCCTAACATCTCTCTAACTTCAGTAGCAGATATACCAATAAATTGCTATGAGCCCTCTATTCTAAATTCAGGGCTTATGTAAGTATATGTACGTATATAACTTGTATGTTAATAAAACATAGCAAAATAGTACCACTAGTAGATATTAGTATCAATAACTGGTATATTAAATAAATGTTTATCTGCATTTTAACGTAGTTTAACTTGTATTACTTTCAAATAAAAATGAAATTCAATAATGTTACACAACAGATTCTAACTTTTTAATCACATATCAGAGGTCAATCTAGAAAGAAATTAGGTCCGTTAAAGGACCCTTCACCAAATTCAGTTGCTCAAAAATACTCTTCACAAAAATCAGAGTTTAAAGAACAATCGAGAATATTTCTTGCCGTAACTATTTTACACAAAAGTTTTTACAAAATTCTAAAACCAAGACCTTGGTCAAATAACCTGGATTGACCTTTGCATATTTAATCCTCAACATTATCAAAATCAAGTTATTACAAAATTATATCCTTTTAAATGTTCGTATTAACTAAAAACAAAGAAACTACCAACAGGTTAATAACTACTATCAACTTACAAATTGGTCAATTAAAGGTAACATATGTGAAAGTAACTACAGACCTTCAGAATAATTAAAATATTTACAGGAAGCAAAAGTTTAAAGTTTTAAAACATGGCATACAATATTCAACCAAAGACAAGGCATGCTGGGGACTGGTCTCAATTATTTTAATACTGCTGGTTTTTTAACTTTAATTTATAACTGATAAATGACACCTAAGATCCTACAAATCCTATAATGAGACAGCATAGTACAGTTATATTGAATAAATTTTATTTTGAAAAGTTATTTGAGTAGTACTGAGTAATTTTAAGAAATCTACAACTTTCGTTTTTTGCAGTTTTTACATTTTAAGTCATTTAAACAAAAATTATGACAGAATTTTTTCAGACCAAGAACAAGGGCTACTTTGGTCCTTATTAACATTTTTAGACCATAAGGGATACCTTTTATACATCGCTTTTTTTATTAGCAATTTCTTTTTGATGGGATGTTGTTTTATTCCTTGTTTTTAATACTTAAATATGGTTTCAAATGGTTCTGAGCACATTTTAATGATATGCTTTTTCCCTTGGAAGAGGGAGTTTTGGGCAGACAATTGTCCTCATTTTATCAGGATTTTTTAAATACTTCATGGAATATGCTTGGAGCTTAGGGTAAAGTATGTGTTCACATTTTCATCAACTAAGCTTAATCTTTCTTTTTATTTTGGAGTGAGAAGCGAAATTTCATGCACTCAAGAAGATTTAAAAAAAAAACTTTATAGCATAAGCACAGCTATGTGAGTACAACAAGTCTTTGTTATAAAGGTAAAATAGTAAATATTTAGCTTATACAACTATGATTAAAAAAAAAGAAATTATTGTATTAGGGGGACCGGAAAGTAATGTCGTTTTCTTACGCTAAATACAAACACATACATTTTTAACAAGTCTTTATTTTTAATCAATGATGTATTCCCCATCATTGTCAATAACCTTTTGCCATCTAGTGAGTAAATTTTCAATCCCTGATCGATAAAAATATCTAGAGATGGCATTTTGGATATCATCCAAATTTGCAAATGTTTTGCCACTTAAAAAGTGTTGCAGCGCTCGGAATAAGTGGAAATCCGATGGTGCAACATCGGGCGAATATGGTGGATGAGGCAGCACCTCCCACCCCAATTCATTAATTTTTTCTAGAGTTCGCCTTGCGCAGTGCGGTCTTGCATTGTCATGTTGGAGAATGACGCCTTTTCGGTTGACAATCGCTGGCCACTTTTCAATTAAAGATTGATTGACTCGCTGCAATTGTTCGCTGTAGAGGTCTGCAGTAACAGTTTGTCCAGGTTTCAGTAATTCAAAATGAACAATGCCGCGAATACTCCACCAAACACACAAAAGCGCTTTTTTGGGGTGTAAACCTGGCTTAGCAGTACTCCGAGGGATTTCATTTGGAGAGAGCCACTGCCTTTTGCGTTTTGGGTTATCATACAGGACCCATTTCTCATCTCCTCTGATCAAGCGATCAAAAAACGCTTCTGTGTTGTGTCGTTGAAGCAATAAGTTGCATGTGATTGATCGGTTAGCCTTATTCTGTTCGGACAGATTATGCGGGACCCAAACACCTGCTCTGCTTACTTTCCCAATCTGCTTCAAATGTTCTTGGATGGTCGACCAAGGTTGGTTGAGACTGTTTGACAATTCCTCGATCGTCTGACACGGATTTGCTTCCACTTCCGCCCTTAACACGTCGTTGTCTAACGTTGATGGTCTTCCTGATCGATACGAGTCGGAAAGATCAAAATTACCCGATTTGAACTTGGAAAACCACCTTTGGCATTTACGAATGTCCAGTGCATTTGGATAAACATCGCAAATGTTTTTGGTAGCAACTGTTGCGTTATTTCCCTTGCGAAACTCAAAGAGCATGCAATGCCGGATGTGTACCTCTTCTGGTATTTGGCTGGCCATTTTACCCAAAATTACAAAAAAAAAAACATGTAATTCAATTGTCTATAAGTAAAGAAATCACTATAACCTCACAATGTCTTTGGTACGCCTCTGAACCAAACAATGAGCTGACAAATGACAATCAAGTATTGGCATGCGCAGAAACGACATTACTTTCCGGTCCCCCTAATAACAACTTTAAAATATTTTGAAAATTTATCATGGTGCTAAATTTCAGTAAAAAATTGCTTGTTGATCATGCATAAATTATGTTTCCCTGCTTGTTGTTCTGGAGAACGAAAACAAAATTCAAAGTCTAATTGAGTGATGCAACAATGAAAGGAAGTAGTAGTTAAAAAGGAAATAGTAACTTACATTGCCTTTCTTGTTTGTGTTTCTCAGCCCAGAGTGCTTTATTTTCAGGAGAATTCACTAGAAAGAAAAGAACATTATATAAATTATCATTCATCATTCCATTGAATAAACTGGATCATTTTCTATTTCAAAATACTGGAATTATATAGAAGTACCTGGCGACAGAGCAACGCTCGGTTAAAAAAAAAGAGGTTTGTAAAATCGTGTTTTTACTCCCTTTTACGTAGTAAAGGAAGTATTGTGATCGCGAAAAAAAATTCACTCAAATTTGGGTCTAAATTTTGATTTTGCTCACCCCCAAATGAATGTTGGGTAGTTTTTTCAAATTGGCAGCACGTGCATATGTACCTACTAACATATAACCAGCTGAAAATCTTTTTCAACCACCCCCGAATTAGTTACGACGAGTTTTCTCGTGACGTCTGTATGTATGTGCATATGTATGTATGTATATCGCAGAACTCAAAAACTATATGCCGTAGAAGCTTCTAGTTTGCCATTCAGGCTCTAAGGAGGGTCTAGTTGTGCACCTCCCCTTGTGGTTGCATTCGAATGTTCTCAAGGGGGTGTTTTACCTCTTTTTTGGAATAAATCAGTGTTAATTTCAATGCAGACAAATGATATGAATTGGCACTACCACTTGGCTATAAATTGCCAAGCTTTTGGTTGCCAAGTGTTTGACGCCAACTTGGCGACATATGGTCAAGTTGTCAACAAATTTGGTGAAAAAAATTATTTTTTGGAATTTGGGTTCAATTTGGCAATGTTGGCGATATTTTGCGAAAAATCCACTGAATGTTAAAATCAAAATCGGCGATTTTTAGAAAAATAATCATTGTAAAACATTTTTTGCATTGTTTTGTGGGAAACCAAGAGTGCAAATGTTTGAATTGTTTATCTTCCTCACTCCAAGCACTATTTTAACACTTAAGGCATCTAGTAAGCAATTTACAAGTTAAATTTTTTTTCTAAAGTTTAAAGAACTTTTTACTTTTGCAGCATGGGTGGGTCGAGCCAAAATCAACGTTTGTTGACTGGACGAAGCTGGAGAACCCTGATGAGGGTTTTCTCTTATATTTTCTTCAGATGAGTCTTGGCTGTATAAATTAAAGTTAAATATTTTTCGACACGTTATCTGGACATTTTTAAGCCCTTGATTGCAGTTACGAATTTAAAACAGCAGTAATTTATTTTAAAAAAAAAACACAACCTTATTAAAGCCATGGACACTGTAAAATTACGCCAAAGTAAGTTTATTTCCATTTAATTTTGCGCCAAAGGTGCGGGAGCGGTTGATGAGAATGGATGCTGAGTCCCTGTTCTCGAGTATGCATATGGTTCCAGTTAGTTTTGACTTTCACCTCACATCACACTCCAGGGTCCCCTACATACCGCAACTCGTGGTTTGACTGAGATGGGGCCCTGAAGCGCTCTGTTCTTTTTGAACTAGACCAAGGTCAACTTTATTTTGATCGATCTCTTTAACATTTCAAAAACAATAACAATTCTAACATGTTGCCAAAACTCGTTTGCCGAATACCATAATAATTTAAATTTACGCTGATGTGATTAAATATGAAAACCATGGTTATAACAAAACGTGGTTGCTATGAAACAGTAATAATGAAAGTAATCACAAAGAAAATGACGAAAGAAAAGCTTCTCAAACTTTTAATGCGAGGCACAAAAAACAGGGTTTTTTTTTGTATGTATATATATATATATATATATATATATATATATATATATATATATATATATATATATATATATATATATACACACACACACACACAAGAATTGCTTGTTTAAAGATATTAGATAGCCGTGTACAATTTATGAAGCTTTAATGCTTATAAGTTTTACATGATGAAGAAAACTACATCATAGCTGACAACATTGAAAGATAAAAATTAGGGAGAATAGAGAATTATGAGTAAGATTGCGGACACTGACATGAAATCAATTCAACAAAAATTTGAGTGCAAAAGGGATTTTTTAAAGTTTAAGAAGGGATTTTTAAAAAGGAAGCTCTTTTAGACGTCAAAATTCTGCAAGACCCAAATTTCAGAAACTGATGACTATTTTTAATTTATATGTTTTAAAAGAGGAATATTTTTTTTTTTTTCTAATGAGTAGTAATAAACATTCCTTGGTGCAGGTACAATACTAAAAAACTCAAAGAAAAATCAGCAACCTTATAAATTTTTTGGGGAAATAAAAGTTTCACAAAGAAGGAAAATGGAATCAACCTGTTTAAAAAATGATCAGAGGCAAACAATTTTCATACATATATGTAAAGTTTTTACTGTTGCTACTGGGATATTTTTACCGTAGGAATTTCTGTTAAAACTTTAATTGCAGGCATTTCCCTTTTTTGGTTCTTATGAACATTTGGGAGATATACTTCAGAATCAAAATTCAGGGGTCTCTCGAACAAATTGGGGGAGCTAACAGCAATGCAACAATGAAAAAAAAAGAGAAACACATAAAAATATAAAACTGAAATGAGCTACAAAATGTGGAAATTTTATAATTAACAAGAAGTTCTGTCAAGAACTAAACGAGCCTACTTTCCCGTACATCGACATCCTCGCATCTGATCATTATTCTCTTGATTATCTGAGACTGAAAATTATGTCAAACATACCTTTTTAGCACTTAGAGCTGATTTCGAAAAGCAAAATATACCCCTCTCATCAGATGAAATAGACACGTAAAAAGTAATTAACGAATAAATAAAGTTTTGACGCACCTTTTAAAGAGTAACTGTTACAGTTCCTCCTTAGAAAAAATCCTCCATCGTTTTCAAAAAAAAAAGATAATAATAAAATAAATAAATAAAAAAATAAAAGTACAAAGAGCATCAAAACACATTTTATCAAAGAAAGGAAAAAAAAAAGAAAAAAAAAACTCATCCGTTAATAAAATGTCTCGAATTTCACTTTTAATCCGTTGCCAGTTGTTAAATATAAATAAAGAATAAAATTTTCTCGTTTTGTTTTGTAACAAAAAAAATCGTCTGCCAAAAAATAATAATAATAATAAATAAAATAAAACAAATGAATAAATAAACAAAAAATCGTCTGCACAGTCAGTCATTTTTTTTCTGAGCCTGCATTTCCGCCATGTTTGCGGAGTCGGAGTCGGAATCAGAGTCCTCACAGAAGAATTCTCAGAAAAGTACTTTACAAACATTACTTATCAAAACCATTTTCTTACAAAGTTAGTTTGAAGGAGATCCGACTTTAAGTTCAGGATCAACATTCAACTTAAATTCCCCGTAGACGCTAATGTTAATTTTTTTTCTGAACGGTTCAATATTGAACAAAAAATTGTTCAAATCGAAAAATCAAATATGGGAATGAGCTGTACTCGCCGAGATCTTTCAAACAAAAAAAAGTTTATTCCATTCGGACTGTTCACTCAAAAGTTATTACGTTGAGAAAGGTTGCTTGAACGGTTCAATGTTGAACCAAAAATGCTCAAATTGAAAATTTAAATACGGTAATAAAGTATACTTGCGGAGATGCTTCGAACAAAAAAAAGTTTGTTTAAATCGGACTGTTCATTCGAAAGTTATTAGGGGTGACAGCTTGTTTGAACGGTTCAATGTTGAACGAAAAATTGCTCAAATCGAAAATGTAGATACGGGAATGAAGTATCCTTGAAAAGATCTTTCGAACAAAAAAAAGTTTGTTCAAATCGGACTGTTCACTCAAAAGTTAGCATCGCGGGACAGGTTATTTGAACGGTTCAAAGTTGAACCAAAAATTGTTCAAATCGAAAAATCAAATATGGGAATGAGCTGTACTCGCCGAGATCTTTCCAACAAAAAAAAGTTTGTCCAAATCGGAATGTTCATTCAAAAGTTATTAGGGGGGGACAGACAGACCGACAGACACACAAATTCCCCATCTCAATACCCTACTTTCAAATTTTTAATTTTTCGATTTTCATTTTACCTTTTTATTTTTTTTACTTGGCGATATTTTTTGGACTTGGCGATATTTTTTAGATGCATTAAGCTACTTTTAATACTTTTTTCGTCTTTCTTTTAATTTTAACGGGAAAGTAGGCTAAAAACCAGGGTTGAGTTTTGGATGCTTGAAACTGGTTTTGGACAGGACAGGTTTCTTTTGCTTTTTAAAACTGTCCAAAAGTATGCAAAAACCAAAATGGGTCTAATCTAATCAATTCAAACTTACTGCAATACTAATGCAAAATATAAAATACTAAGTAGTTTCCATCAATGAATGTTTAACAATCTTTTTCTCAAAAATGCTCATTTAAAAAATATTATAAGCAAAAGTCTACAGTAACTCCTATAATTTCCCCAGTTAAGCGTTGGTGCTGTTATGAAAAGAAATTCATAGCACTCAAAGAAACTAATTTTAGTTTCATTTGTAGTTCAAACGGCTTTTTAAAGCTTAATATTTAGAAAGAAAAAAAAAAAAAACTCTTTCCAAAGAAATAATTTTTGCAAAACAGGTTTTTTTTTATCTTTTAAGGAAAATCCCTTTGTTGGATTACAATTGCAAAAAAAAAAAAATTAATGAAAAAATGAAAGCATTCATATTTTTAAAACTGCAATTTCTACTTTAAAAAAAGCATTCTAATACTATACAGGGACCGCGCTAAGCATTCGCCACCTCGCCAAATGTGATAAAATGGAAAATTCGGCGAAAAAAATTCTGATTTGGCTAAAGTATTGGCGAATGGAAAATTGTGAGAAATTTTTACTTGGGGAAAAAATACATGTATTATATTAAAAAAACAAATAGTTTAAGTTCTTAAACTAAAACTCTCGAAGTTTGGCTAGGACTTTTGAAATCTTGCTAATTTACTGGCTAACAACTTAAAATCCTTAGCGCGGTCCCTGCCAAGGGCGGATCCAGCTCCTGGCTAAGGAGGGGGTCATTTTCGGATAGGGGGTGGTCAAAGTGCAATTTTTGTGCAAAAATGGGGGGTTTTGGCAATTTTTTCGGAATATAAGTCCCAAAAAGGCAATTTGTTGCTATATTTGGTAGGTTAAGGGGGGGGGGGGTCATGACCCCCATGACCCCCCCTATGGATCCGCGCCTGGTCCCTGCTATAGTAAACAAAAAATATTATAGCACAATAATTTTTGGGAAAATAATATCAGTATTTTCTAATATACAGGGTATCTGCTCAACTTGGACTTTTCAAATCCATGACTTTCCCTGACTTTCCATGACTTTTGCGAACAATTTTCCATGACTTACAATTTTAACTATTTCATTTGACGCTGACATCAAAATAGAGCATAAATATCAATATAAGGTGTAAGACAGTGTACCTTTGCTTTTCGAAACTATTCTTTTTTTTTTCGGCTATGCAAATAAATTTAACCAAAGCTAAAAAAAGAACTTAACTAAATATATCTGAAACAGATCATGTGCAACAATTTATTGATACAAAAAAATGAGTACAAGGATTTAGCAACATTTAAAAGTCAAAACAACTTATTATCCCCTAAAGCAGAAGTATGAAAGTGTGAAATTCAAATTGAATAAATGAATCACATGCTCTATTGTCAGTCAGGGGACAAAGTCCGCGCACATGCACAGTTTCGGAAAATTCGCCGCTCACGGGTTTTAACGTTGAGTATTCATCTGATTGGTCAACACAATGCAACTTGTTTGAAACTCTTATTAAGACTAATCAGATTGCACCCAATACAAGGTTCCCCTACAATCTTAAAAATAAAATTCAAGTACTTTTTAAGGAGGTTTAAAAAATTTTCCAGGAATTAACTTCTAAGAAAGGGTCTGCACAAAAATCAAGATTAATTTCAAAAGTGATGTAAATGTTGATGAACAGTACAGATTCTTTACAGATTTAATATGAAAAACCTAAAAATCGTGAAATATTTTTCATCAATATGAAAAAGAAAATTTTAGGGAAAGGTAGATTGGAAGCAATTCTTTGGCTTATTCAAGTGTAAATTCAAAGGAATGGTAAAAATGGTAAACACCAACATTTTCTATTTGTTCAAGCATAAAAACAATCAGACAACAAATCTTTTTTTTTTTTCAATGAAGAAAATTTATAATTTCAGAATAAGACCAGGATATAATGTGATCACCCTATTTTGCCAGTCTGTGCATGCAAAATGTATTCATTCCCCCTATTCTTTCTCTTCCCCCTCCAAGAAAAAATGGTGATTTTTTTTTCTTTTGAAATTACAGCTTTTACTCGATTTTTTCGAACTCGAGGAAAAACGTGCCTGTATTTTGTAATTAAATAAACAAATGAAAAGTCAAGGAAGCACTTTGTCTTTAAAAGTTCGGTGTTTTCTTAAAAACTATTAGAAACCAATAAATTGGAAGAGCTAAAATTTGAGTTCAAAAATAAATAAATTATTAAAATAAAATGAACAATGAGTATATTTAACGTAGCACAACATAAAAATAGCTTCAGAATATCAAAATAATTGAAGTATTTACAGGATGCAAAAGGATTGAAGACTTGACAATGGCACGCCATTTTCGGCGAAGCACGTGCTCAATGTTAGAATGTCAACCAAAAATAAATAAATAAATAAATAAGTTGTACAAAACCCATTACACACGTATTTCTGTCCCTGTATTTCTAAAAAAAAAATGATCATGGAAGCAAAAAATTCGAAAAATAATTTTAATTCACCAGACAAATCTAAATTTTGTTGAAAGAAAATCATTAAGATACCAGCAAAAACGTATTTTTCAGAAAAGCTCATGTTTAACTTGTTAAAGATATTCTTTTGTATAAAAATCCAATCCTGATTATTCTATTTCTAAATTGTTTTAAATGTAAAGCGAAACGAAAAAGCGGCGCCTAACCGCGAACTTTTAACGATTGCCGATTATGCGCAAAAATAAAACTTCTCGGGGTATGTTTTTTTTTTTTTCCGTCTTGAAAAAACGGCTCCCGATTTCGAAATCCCGACGATTGCCGATTTTTCGATAAACACAATTTTTTTTGCAGGAGCACGATCGTGAACGTTCGAAGATCGCCGATTTTTCGGCACATTTTCTACGAAAAATAATACCTTTGGAGTTTTCAAGGACATTTTAAAATTTTCAAGGACTTTCCAGATCTCTTGAAAGACCAAATGAAATTCAAGAACTTTTCAAAGTCGCGGGAACCTTGCAATAACGAAGCAGAATGACGATGGATGTTTTTTTGTTCTTCCGAGATCGGGAGAAATAACCACCGATCCTGAGCGCTAAAATCCATGATAAACAGTCAGTTTCCATGACTTTTGGACATTTTTCGCTGAAATCCATGACTTTCCATGACCAATTTCGATCATATATGAAATCCATGACTTTCCCTGACTTTCCAGGTGCGCGGACACCCTGTTTATAGTATCAGTGCAGAATAATAATGGCGAACGAAGTCAGCTCGTCAGCGCGCATTGGGGAAAAATTTCACTACGTGAGTAGTGCTCGTTACTAACTATTTCGGTCAAAATCTTGCTCCCGAGCGGAACTCGTTTGCGCGCATTATGAAGCACGATTCGATTGCGAGCTGAACTCGTTCATAACTATCAAAGGGTTAAAGATGTCCTGGCTGAATTTTGACTTTAGGTTTCAGCTGAAGATAAAATGTGAACAGGGGTGATTGTGAGTTCATGAAAAAATACCTGAAAGTTTTGAAGAGAAGTGTGTGTGGGGGGGGGGATGCTTTTTTTAAAAAACCAAGGCTCCTATTACTTAAGTACACCTAATTTTATAATTATACATATTTAATAATAAATTGTCTTTCATAAAGAAACAAGACACATTTCATACATTCGAATAGTTTCAAGTCAAAAATAATAGATTGGCATCTTAATATTTTTGCTCGATGAATATTGTTAGTAATTATCGGAAAATCACCGAAAATTTGAAAAAAAAAATACTGAAGTTGGGAAATAAAAGTATAATTAAAAATATTTAGGGGAATGCCAGGGGAACACAATCACCCCTGGCATTGAAGCATTTAGAAAGATTTGTAAACATATTGACATTATGAACTTTTCAATATCTTCAACATTTTAGTACTTTACTTCAGTCCCTCCCTCATTTTAGCTCTTTTGCTTAAGAGCTTTCAAACTTAACTCAAACCTTGCCCTTCAATTAACATAATCTAAAATTTCATAAAAAGTAAAAATCTTACCCTTTCTATGGATGTAAAGGAAAAATGGAAAAGAAACGACCATTCCTAGAGCAACAAATCTTGGTAGCCAAAAGTTGTCCCAATGCCATTTGTAGGGAAACTGCACAATCTTAGCACTGTAAGTGTAAGGGTATTTCATGTGCTTCCTTTCAGCTTGCATGGTGACTTTCTAAAAAGAACACATTATCTGTTAATAACTAATAAAAGATTCAAACTTTCAGCTTAGGCATTACAATTTACAAATCAAAGTAATTACATCATTGTTTATAATTCTTAAATTTTCCATTTTGATAAAACTTTTAATGGTTCTTCATGAGTAGTTTTAAAGTTTATTGAAAAGAAAAAGTCAGAGTGCTGTATTGCCAAACAAGTAGTTTCCAAGTAACTATCATAAAACATGGCAGGATCACTTTACAGTTATTGTCATTGACTGAGAACCAATAGCAACAAATCTATTATTGAGTTCCTATATCCCTATTCTATACTGGAGCCAGTAAACAAAAAATAATAGCAAACACTAAAAACACAGCAAGTAAATGATACTTTTAGTGGAAAAGTACCATTGCATTCATAAAAGCAGGGCCAAAATCAGAATCAGCAAAGTCTTAAATTAGCATTTTCAAAAGAAAAAAAAAATTAGAAACTTCAGTCATGAGTAAATTTATATTCATTTATAAATATTCTAACACTTGAAATTCTTCGTCAGTGGCACAACAGCCCAGAGTGGACCCTGGCCTTCAAGAATTTTCTTCCAGGCTTCTTTCTCTGGACATGGTCAGACCTAGATAATAAAATTTATAACTGTCTGCGAACATAGTGATATTCTTAAAATTTTCTGCAGAAAACTACTGTACTTCTCCAGAATTGCCAACAGCAAAACAGGAAAAAATTATGTATGAGTGCAATGACACTATGCAATCAGCATGTTTTTAAAATTATATTTACTCTTTTTTCTGGATTATTAACAGGTGACTATACTCAAAATTGAGAACCAACATGTGTCCCTAGTCATAAAAGTGCAAAAATACAGAAATTTACTTCAAGTATGTCAAAATTGTCTGCGAACTTTGAAAACTTTCTGCGAACGGCGTTCGCGTGTCACCTATATATATCTGGGTCTGGACAGTTATTTACTCTTATTGGTATAAAAATCATGCTCCATGCAGGGAACCCATCTGAGATTGGGTCGACTTCGAGTCTTAGCACCAGTGGGTTTAGCCAAAAAAATTTCCTTTGTTGATTGTTCACTATTTAATCTTATAATGTGACCAGCCCATTTCAATCTTTGAAATGCTATAATGCTTGAAATGAGTATTTCTAAATTCACAATTTGCTTGTAAAAATTCAATTTTTCCATTTGATAATCAATATTTTTATGTTGTCAAAACAGATAGTTGAAGCAATATTAATTGTTAAGTTCCCTCTAATCATATAAGGGTAGATAGGGTTCGTTAGACTGAAACAAGTTAAATCCGCCTTAATAATCTTAATGTTACTAATATTTTTATTTTAATTTATGACTACAAATAGTATTTATAGTTCCACAAGTCCTATGACAACATTACATGGTACAGTTATATTAATCAAATTTTATTACTACTCTTTTATTGCTGAGTAATTTTCATAAGTTAGCAACTTTATTTTTTCAAATGGTTTTTATGAAGAATTAAGAGTAAAGAATTGAACTCCCCTCCTAAAATAAGTTCTTTTAGTTCATAATTTTTAATAATTTGTTTATTTTTTGTCAAAAAGGAAAAAATCATCACTGCATTTTTTTAGACCCCAAGAACGTCAGGATACTTTGGTCCTCTTGTAAAAAAACACAAAAACCAAAAATTTTTAGAAGAATTAGGAAAGCAAAATTTTAGTTAGAGCAAAAGTGAACTTGATGACGATCCAAGTGAGCCTGATTCTTGAAGATATGTAGGTGGTTTTCGCACCAAATATTGCAAAAGTAGAAGCTTATAATTTAATATTTTAATATGTTACATTGATCGTTAAAAGTTTTTGTTTTTTCATGATAAACACATAAGAACAAAAGAAAGAATCAATATTGCATACTATATTTATCATTAAAATTATGATAGAAATTGTTTTCAAAATACAGACAGGGACCGCGGTAAGGGTTCGCCACCTCGCCAAATGCGATAAAATAGAAAATTCGGCGAAAAAAATTCTGATTTGGCTAAAGTATTGCCGAATGGAAAATTGTCAAAAATTTTCACTTAGGGGAAAAATACACTTATTACATTAAAAAAACAAACAATTAAAATTCTTTGACTAAAACTCTCGTAGTTTGGCTAAGACTTTTGAAATTTGGCTAATTTACCGGCTAACAACTTAAAATCCTTAGCGCGGTCCCTGACAGACTATAGCTGAAAATTAGCGGTCGCCACTCGCCACGTGGCGATAAAAGTTGCAAAAGTGGCGATTAAAAAATGTGGCATCGATCGCCACCCTCGGTCGCCACTCTTGCTCAGTCACTCTAAACATTCCCAATCGAACCACATTTCCCCCCTCCTGTTCTGCGCTACTTCCATGTATTTCTTTCCCCACCTCTTCTCCCCATCTCTAAAGGGAGAAATTGAGCCACAACAGGAACCGCCATTCGTCATTTGCACTTTGAACCCTGCACGTGCCACCTGCTTTGGAATGGCTGCTCAGCGATCACGTGGGGGAAAGCGCAATATTGAAGAAGAGGAGTCACTTAAAATAACATCGTTTTTCGTTAAAAGGTGTTTAAATAAACAATTTAACTCTGGTTTCTTGTTTTTAGCATTATTTTTTACTCTATTTTTAAATGTTTTCAGTTGTTAACTAAAACTCATCATTATAAAATACAGTACTTTCGCGTAGATAAGCCGCGTCTTATACGTGTTTAAAAGCTAAATTTTAACTCCTGCGGCTACACCATGGCGGCTTATACGATGTAAAAGTTTTTTTTTTTTCTTTTTTTTTCAAAGTTCACGTTATGTTTAGTTATTGCTTAAAAACGAAACAAATTAGAGTCTGACATCGACATCGAAAACCAGAACTGCAACGCCCTTGAAAAGATCTATTTTGAAAAGGGTGATAGCATTTCTGCTTATTCAGATGTTATTTTATTCTTCTAGATCCAATAAGGAAGTGGAATAAATTAAGAAAAAAAAACATCAACCATAACCAAGGTGTCTAATAAACGAAAACAAATCCAACCAAAAAACAAATAATTAAAAAAAAAAAAAAAAACACCCACCACTGTTGCGGTGAGGATGGGAAGTAGGGTTGCAGTAGAAACCAACTGTAGCAGAACAGGGTTACTATAAGTTGCAGTTATCGTCAAAATGTTGCAATGTTTTATTTATTTATAATATTGAAACACTGTTTTCAAATCAATATTACTAATTCTTTGTCATTGTTTTTGAACGATGTCAATACCAGTATACAGCGTAGGTGTAGGTTCTCGCAGATTGAATTTGTGACAGTTTTATGCGGCTTATACGCGGATGCGGCGTATCTGATGAAACGCATTTTTTTCTCCCGTATTTTGCGAAGTGCGGCGTATACGGTGGTGCATCTTATCTACCCGAAAATACGGTACATTCTTTTAGTCAGAAAATCAGCAAATATATATAGAGAAGACACGTATAACTATGCATTTTTGTTCTATATAAAATGTTAGTTAAGTATAATGAATAGAGTATGAAACTGGTTAGTTACTTTTGACTTGATCTTATTTATGACTGAGCAAATGGGTAAATTTTGCGGTTCATGTAGAAATATATAACAGTTTGAGATGTTGTTTACAAAAAAAAATCATAAGGGTCCCTATGGCTTGCAAAATCAGTTACTAATGCTCTAAAACTGATCTTTTCCTTGTTTTAGGCTGTACTTAAAGTTTAAATTCTTTTCTGTCTCTTCTGTAAAATTTTGTGCTTTTGAGTTGTATCACCTTTCTTACGTGAACGATATTCTGATACTTTTTTCGTTATTCATAAAAATTTGAAACATAAAGTGAATCACCGTTTATACGATTTTAAAGGGACTGTATAAAGGAACATACAAATAAATGTACAACTTGTTGGTTTACATCAATATGTATTGAACGCTTCTGAAACCCATTTAAAAACATATAAAACGTATTAACAGTGCTTCGTTAGTTGCAGTTTTAAAAAGTGGCGACTAACTTTAAAAAGTGGAGACTAATATAATTGAGTCCACTGGCCACTGGCTACTAACCAAATTTCCCAGTTTTCAGCTATAATACAGACCAACTTGTCTTCAGACCTAGATGTGATATAGTAGACATGCAAACGCTGTTCACAAAGTTGGCACTTGGCGTTGAAAATCTGAGCATGAAAATGAAAATTGTGGCCACACAAAATGCACAAGCACATTAGGGTGTATCGAAAAAAAACTTTTTTTTGAAATTCAATTTACTAAGTTGATAAAAAGTTGCCCCTACTTACCCACATATTCCACAAAAAATTTCAGTCTAATCAGAAATTGTTTAGGTGTTCGCACGAGGCCTAAAGTTTGAATTTCTTCAAAAATATGATTTTTTTTCTAATTTTTTTTTAAATATTAAGAATAAATGTTAAAAGTAAGTCAAGTTGAAAAACGTACACCGCAAAGTTGGAGGACAAAAATGGGTTTGAAAAAAAGGATATTAAACAACATTTAAATCTCGCACATTTATTCTAAACTTGCGTAATTTTCACCAAAACTAGCATTTTGCAAGACCATGCAGCTTGGTTAGAAACTTGTTTGTGAATGTGGAATCTAACTGAATCAACACTTGAAACTGGAATTCATCTGTGATTCATGTGGAGTAAAAAGTAAAATAATATAAACTATAAACAGAATCTAAGCCCCTCGTCACATAGTGCCCGCGTTCTATCGGGTCCCCCGTGATGGTGAACGAAATACAGCTCCGCTAGCGTAGCTGCTTTAGGATTACAGAAGAACATATATCTTTGGTTGAGGAAACAGACTCTAAATATTTCGGACATTGTGCTCCAGTAAATGGCCCAGGAAAAAAAAATTGTAGCTTTGAATTTTCTAAAAAATGACGCCTAGATTGTTTCTTTTGAAGCCTAGAAATTGATCCTAGGAGTCACAATGACGCCCAGACTTAAATTTCTATTTCTAACACTGGCTGTTATAGGTTTCTCTAGAAATGCAGAGTAAGGGTTTTTCTCCCTGCTCTTGACTTAAACAAAAAGGAATTAATAATAATAGCAATTATCTGCAAAATGAACTTGCTAACAGATAGCTAGGGTTTAGGTTTGCAGAAAAAATGGGATTGCTTTTGATAGTAACCAGCTATTAAAAATTATCGCCATCCGACGTCTTTGGTGCAAAGTTTTGACCTTATTTTGGCAGAAAATTATCTGTTTTTATTTTTTTGATGCTTACAAGGATGGCGTTTTGGTTATATTCAGGAATAATTAATGTATTTTTCGTCTGTTAATATTGGAAGTCAGGTATTGTCTGTTTTGCAACATCTCCCTACTTTCGTAATTTTTCCACCAAATTTTTGGCGAATATATCAGTGATTATTAACCCAGTAGCAGAAATTGCGAGACGGGAGACGTGCGTCGCAGATTTTTCAGAAGTCTGCAGATAATTTTCAAAAGAAAGGGAGGGAAAAATCACATGCAGTTCAACCAAAAAATTCATCACACAAGAATAGTTAACTATCTTCTTGTGATATTAAAATCACACGAAGGTTCATTGCAGTTTTAGTATTACTTTCGAGTGCTTAAAATTTTCGTAATTTCCACCAGATATATCGAGGACCATATTTGTTTTGAAACATAAAGCATTTGCTTCGCTGAAAATCGTACGCCGAGCTTGATACTTCAATCCTTCTGCATCCTGTAATTGTTTGATTTACTTTGAAAGTTGGAAGCTGCTTTAACTTATACTACTTTATACTTATCAGTTTTAGTATTTATTTCAATAATTTATTATTTTTTAATTGATATTTGCGCAGTTACATATTTTTAGGAAAGTACTGAATTTTAAAAAACTATCCACCTAATTGTTCCACCTAATTTGTTTTTAAAGTTAATATTTGTTTAAATACTTGAATTTGATTTCATGTTTATTAAAGTTCATTCCCGAATGAATCTAACAATTGAAAACAATAGCTTATACCATATATATAAGGACACAAATACATTCCAACCAAGTTTAATGTATTTAATTCTTATTCTTTAAAGATTAATGTAACATGCAATTTAAAAATATATATTTACAATTCAGTGTACTCAATTTGGTGTTGTGTATAAGTAATCAATTATTTAAATATTTATTGCGCTGAGTCCTTAAAAAATGTAATGTTCAGACTCCTCAAAAGCGCTTGATGTTAAGGAGGTTAAATTTCTCCCTTTCAATCAGTATAGTTCAACAGGAGTTTCTTGAGAAATTTGGTCAAAGGGACAGCGAATGTGTTAAAAAGATCTTTACACTCCTTAATTTTAATTTCAAAAAAGGAGTACGTACCCTGTAAAAGGTTTGTATTTTATGAAAACTTGAAGTAAAACTAATAAAAATGCTGCAGATTATTTCCAACAGCCCAAATAAGTGTCGCAGACTAGCTAAAAAGTTTCTGCTTCTGGGATTATTAATGACATTTCATCATATATTTTCTAAAAATTATTCGATTTTTCAAAAAATTATTTAGTTTTTCACAAAAAACGGACCCTGTGGAAATTCCTGGACAGACCCTTGAATCTACAAGTCCATTGATGATATTAAGATGACACTTTCAAAATCTTGTTTATTTTTAATGAGATATGTGGAAGCGAAATATAAAATTTCTGTAAAATTAGTAACTGAATTATTTTTCCCTTATCATACGTTATTTGTTAGTGACGGATGACAAAAATAAGCAAAAAACTAGCCGCTCAAAAACTCTTTTGAAAAACATGGAATTACTAAATAATTCATTCAAACGGATGAGCTAACAGCGATAGGATACACTGGTGAAAAAATACATAAGGGAAGATGATTTTGGCGTTTCTGTACTACACACAAAGCTAAATCGCATTTTAGAAAATCAGAACTGCTCGTTTAAAACAAAAAGTAGTACACACACACCAAAGAGAATGCCTTTCTGCTATTAGAGCAATACAGGGGGCATGCAAAGGTTACGTGGAGAATAATAACATATTTACAATGCAAATTAATAAAGCAATGTCCAAAATACTGAAAAATGTGAGGCATATTTTACAAAAGAAAATCGTTTTCAAAAACATTTACCGTTTCTCTCGTAAAAGATTTTCTCAAATGTTGCAAGCACTACTTTTAGATTTCAGAGAAAATAATCATCAACATCAACCTTTCGAGAAGAAGTTGAAGTTATTAAAGTAATGAAATTTACAAAATGCTCCACATTTTACATACTAAATAGTTATTGCATTTTAATCAAAGAGTTTTATTCTTGAGTCAATATGAAATTATATTTCCCTCCATGAAATATAACTTCTACCGAAGAGTCCGTTGCTCTTTCTGCCGTATGTGGATAATTTTAATGGATTTATCATATGTAAGAAAAGTCCCATTTTTCAAGACGAGGGCAATTTTTTCAATTGAAAAATGTTCTAGAAATATCAGTCATCTCCTTTATCCTAATCTAAAAAAAAAAAAGCAAAGCATTACTGTTCAAAATATTTTTTCCACCTTTGCTTTTTTTTAAATGTTCCCTCATCCCCTCAATGATTTTAGGCGCTTCAAGTTTTTGATGTGAAGAGTTAAAGGCTGGATTGTATGTTATTGAGTGTTTCTTTCATGTAATAGTACGAATTGATGTAATAAGTTTGTTCTGTTTTCATTTTTAATTACATAAGAGCCACTATTTTATCATACGACGCAAAAAAATTTTTCTCGTGGTACGTGCGTAGCTTTTATCTGACCGGCAGCCATACTTTTGTCTTTTAACAATGGTGCCACTTTCATTGCAAAGTTTCTAACGAAAATTCCGTTGCCCATCCGTAAGTTACAATCTTATTTAGTTTTACCGTAAATGTTGTGTTTAAAAGCTAATTCTATGATCGAAAAGTGAATGTCTGAATTATTCAAATAGAAAGAAGTGTTATTTTTTTCGTTACGGGTTTCTTAAAAGATACCGCAATCTATCGGTGGAACAAATAAATACATGAATCATTAGGATTTCTCAAATTTCGTATGGAAGCAACATGAGGGAATATTCGTTTAGCAGAAATGCTTTTTTTTTTAATTCTTAGTTTAATTGAATTCGATACCGAAACGTACTGTCAATTGGATTTTATAAGAAATAAATAATTCTGCATTATATGATAATTACATCAAATTATAGAAAAGCTGCAAGTGCTTGAAAAAATGGAGATTTATGTTTAACTTTTGAAGGTAGAAAAATGTCACAGAAATTAAGTAATCCGCGAAATGAATTCGACACAAAATTTTCTGAATTTGACTTGATGTTTGGTCTTTCATTTAATAATTAGAAAGACTACACATTTTGTGTTCATTCATCCTTTTTTCCACACCGCTGAATCTTTACTAATATATAAAGCTGTAGAGTTTGTTTGTTTGTTTGTTTGAACGCGCTAATCTCAGGAACTACTGGTTCGATTTGAAAAATTCTTTTTGTGTTGAATAGTCCATTTACCCAGAAAGACTTTAGGCTACAGTTTGAAAAGATTCGATAAGCGATTCGTTTTTTACTCTAATTCAAGGCAATTTTCACATAAATCGCCGAATACTGGGGTTAAAAATTACTTGCACATATTAATGTTATATATCGTTGGAAGCAGAAAAATTTTGCCCGTCCTATGCAGTTTGTTCCGATTCTCTAACTTAAACACAGCACGAGTTATTCAATTCTTAAACTTGCCTTTTGCAAGGCTTCACCCGATTTCTTGCAATACTTGGTTCATTAAAACCATCAATAAAAAATAAACGAATTATTCCACAGTTTTGATTTTTACATCATTGGATAGAGCGATATTTTTAACCCCAGAATTGATTCGACTTACAGTCGAAGAACCAAGCTTTTATCTCCACTAGAAAAAAGTTACAAGCGTTTGAACTTTGAGTTCGAAAACCTCTTTTCTGATCAAATTATTAACGTTTTATTGCGTTACTATGCCGACATCTTTTAAATTCATTGTTGGCTCCCTTTTCTTCATTTCGTTTCTTATAAGCATTTTATTTTACTGCGTTTCTAGGCTCTCCTAGCTGTGTGGTATATAACAAGGCAAATAATTCCTTTTAGTTCGGTACAATTTCAAAGATTTTAGCCTTTAATATTTAATTGTGACATATTGTAGCAATTTGATATTTGACAGCAAACGTGCCTTTTAACTTTAAAAAAAATAGTGGGGAAGACCGCAGATATTGTCGATATCGTTTTTGTTTCGTACTGCTATTGTTTTCTTATTCTTTTGACTTTTTTTCTTATGCAATAGGTATGTAAGTAGGTTTCAAATGAGTCAAATATTATTTTATTTATTTATTTATTTTTTAATGATTTAAGATAGTTACTAATCTAAGCAAATAATATGATTCATCATATTTTTGTAACGTTTTTACTACTTTGTATCATTGGTACTAAACACATAATTTAATTGCATAGTATTTTTATATTGGGTAGTGTTTAATTATTCTTTTAACGTTTTTTTCCTTATGTATCACATATATACGTTGGCTTCAAATGAGTCTAACTTTTTTTAATGGTTGTATATAGTTACTAATCTAAATAATTTGATTTGTCATGGTTTAGTACAACATGGGTACTTATCTAAACACATAATAAAAGTGCGTGGTATTTTTATATTGGGTATTGTGTTGTGTAGTACATTTTTACAGAGGTAGCCCGTGCAACGCCAGGCCACGCAGCTAGGTCTTTTTTATGTGTAAATAATTCGATTGACTTTTTAATGCAGGAAAGCTCTTTAGCGAGCCGCTTTAGCGGGGAATATGTTAAAATTTTTCTTAGTATTTTAAAGGTGAGCCGGCTTGGCGGCGAGTGGTTTCTTGAAACTTTCCTCGCTACTTTAAAGGCGAGCCGCCTTGGCGGCGAGTAGGTTGTTTAAACTTTCTTCACTACTTTAAAGGTGAGGCACCTTGGCGGCGAGTAGTTTTCTCAAACTGCCTTCACTACATTAAAGCCCGTGCAACGCCGGGCCACGCAGCTAGTTTTAAATAAAATTGATTAAAAAACGCTGTGTTCATTTAATATGAGTCATTAATCGTTCTGTGTATAAATTTCGGGGCAAATCTTTTCACTGAAAAATAAGCCATCTGTTTTTGATTTTGTGAAAAATCAATTCCACTGACACAGGACAATTTCTTTTGGTGCTTGAATGTAACTTTTTTTCTTATAACGTTTAGTTGTTAAATTAAAGTTTGGTTGAACGAATTTCCTTATGTGTGATACCCCTTAATGTGCAGCTTTTAAGTGTCTTTTCCTCCCAAATATCGTTATTATTGACCTTACATGCTTTGGTCTCCAAGAATCTACTTTATAAGTCTTCTGAAATTAACGAGTAAACAATAAATCATGGTTGGCATTTTGATATATATTGACGTGACAAGTGTCAAAAACTTGTTAAAACTCAAAAAGTGATATAAACATGGAAAAAATCATTAAAAAAAGACAAATTAATTGTTGTATAGTTTTTCAACATGTTTTAAATTCTCATTAAATTTATTCTATTTAATGCATAAAAAGTAATCATGCGCCTTTGCGTAACATTAATAGAAAACTATAAAAATTGTTAGATTACCCCTTTTACTTCCAATAATGAATCTGCAAATAAAAAAACCCAGAAGTAAACAGACTATGTAACAAAATGTGAGAAAAATTGGTACCATTGACCAGTTCAAGTTTTCAATGGCTTCATTTACACTTAAAGTTTTATTTTCTGGTAGTCAATAAGAGAGGCAAAATTTTTCCCTGTAACTGCTTATATATAGGGCTATTACCAATAAAAATTTAAGACTAATGATCCTAGAGGCAGAAAATCCCCCCTCCTTTTTTGTTGTTTCCTTAGTATTTCAGTGACTGAAATCTCTCTGAGAGATAGTTTCTCCTAAAATGCTAACTTTCTTTATTAGCGCTTCCCGATGCAAAGGCGGATCCATCTTCTGGTTTTGGAGTGGGTCATTTTTGGAATGGGAATCATCACTGTGCAGTTTTTATGCAAAAACAGGGGTGTAGTGCAAATTCTCTGAAATATAAGTTCTAAAAAATGCTGTTTTATGCAATATTTGGTCACTTGAGGGGCTGGATCTGCGCCAAGGTAATTGCTAGATAAACGTACTATGAGTTAGCAAATATTTTCAATTTGATTGTAGATATACTTGAACCTACAGAGATTAATCCAAATAACTTCTGTATACCTTTAGGGTAATTCTACGAAAAGTGGAAATGGCACAATAAAATATTTTTTTTACACAAAATAAAAACAAATTTTATTTTTAGACTAAAAAATATCTAAACTTTTTAGTTTCAGCATAAATTTTGAGATTAAGAATTTTTTTAATATCATATTTTGGCCGTATTTGACAGCACGCAGCCGCCAGCAGCTAAAAAATAAAATTTTTGTGAGACAAATTCAAAAGCCAAATATTTCTTAATTATTAATTTTTTTCGACAAAACTGTTTATTACCAATAAAACAAATGCTCCTCCATAAAATTGTGTCATAAATTTAAAACAGAGACTTTAAACAAATTTTCAACCCTGGAAAATACACAAATCTCTTTTTTTTTATATATCACACACGTAACGTTTAACTCACGCGGGGTCGAAAAGGACCCCAGCCAGTTTTGTTTAAATTTCCTGGAATTTCACAGCCAGATAAGGAAACCATCAGCTGCAATTGTGTCTTTGATTGATATGAGGGTGTGGGTCTAATTTTCTTAAACCCTTTCCATTCTTGTTAACCAAAGGGGGTGTTTTGAGACCAATCAGTCACTCAAATTGACCATCTCAGATTTTCATGAAACTTTCAGGGATATACTGTTTGACATTCTAAATTCAGATCTACTTAAAAAAAAAATCTTTCTCTTTTGGTTAATGAGTTATTAATTTTTTAAATCTTAAAAAAAAAACACTCTTTTTTACTCATCTGTTGTGCTTAAAAATGCTACAATTTTAGTTGTAATGTGTCAATACAATTTCTTAATAGCTTATTTTAAAGATAATTGTATGAGCTTTCATTTGACATGCAACTTGCATATTTTTCTTGAATTTTTGAAATATTTTTTTAATTTTAAAATTTAAATTTTTTTAAAGTTAGTGTCCTTGAAAAATTTTGAAAAAAAAAAAAATATTTTTTTTATTATGTTTTAGGGAATACATCCTAAAAATTTCAGAGTGGGGCATGAGGGGATTAGCAGCTATAGCAAATAATGCACTTTTTTGCAAAAAATAAAAAAAATAAATTTTTTAAAGATTATTTTCTTTTACTTTTTAAAATCATTTCCTTTCTTTTTTTGTAATGTTCTTTAGAATTGTTTTTAAATTTTTGTTTCTTTCCAATTCAATTTCCAATTTAGTAACATTTTATTTTAAAATTATGATTCAAATTGAAATGTAAATAAAAAATTAAAATTAAATGTATTAAAAACCTCTAAAGAACAGCAGAACATGCAGCAGCTTGTTTAAACAAGTATGGAAGCACTCCCCGACATAAAATTTGCTATAACTGCTGATCCCATCATGTCCCCACTCTGAAATTTTTAGGATGTATTCCCTAAAACATGTTAAAAAACATATATTTTTTCAAAATTTTTCAAGGACACTAACGTAAAAAAAATTTAAATTTTTAATTTAAAATTAAAAAATTATTTCAAAAATTCAAGAAAATATGCAAGTTGCATGTCAAATGAAAGCTCATGCAATTATCTTTAAAATGAGCTATTAAGAAACTGTATTGACCCATGACAACTAAAATTGTAGTATTTAAGCACAACAGATGAGTAAAAAAGAGTGTTTTTTTAAGGATTTAAAAAATTAATAACTCATTAACCAAAAGAGATAGATTTTTTTAAAAAGTAGATCTGAATTTAGAATGTCAAACAGTATAATCCCTGAAAGTTTCATGGAAATCTGAGATGGTCAATTTGAAAATAATTTTTTTTTGGTTGATTTGACATGGAATGACCCATTAAGTAGAAAAAAATAATGGGATTTCACAAAAGTCACACACGTAACGCTTTTGTATGCTGGCCCTAAACTTTGACTTAGTGAAAACAGTGAAGTGCTGTTTAATGTAATTATATGAACTACAAGTTGGTTGTGCTTGGAAACAGAGAAAACAGCTTCAAAAATTGTTTATTTAAATACCTTACGAAAAATATAAAGAAATATTTTTTCTCTACATACTTATGTCCAGTCAGGCCCGGATTACCCATTAGGCCATCCTAGGCCCTGGCCTAGGGGCGCAAGCTGGAAAGGGCGCATATTGAGGAGGAAAAAAATATTCATAGTTCGTTGGTAAAATAAATAAATAAACAAAAAACTAAGGAAGAAAGAAAAAAAAAAAAACTCTGCACGCTAGTATATGGAGAAAAATGGTCAATTAGAACGGATTGCAACCTGCCCCCCGAGCAGGAGAAAAACAATTGAAAGGTGGGGGCCGTAAAGCTTGAGTTGAAATAATTCTGGTCAAAGCAAATAATACCTTCGATTTGAGTAATCATTTCTTGAAAATATAGCACACAGGAAAATTAGTAACAGCCATGGTATAGAAAATGGTCTATTATAAAACTCATTTATGAAATAATTTTTCTCTTGATGTCTTTAAATCATGTCAGTAAGTTTGTTTTGCAATTAATAATTTATTAATTTATATTTATTTAGGACAGTCAACCCACAGGGGCATACGAAGTTTACATTTTTGGAAGTGGGGCCTATTAATCAATTTACCGAATGAAACATCAAATTTTGCCGAATGACAAAATATGAACCTACACAAGTTCCAACATTTAACAAAAAGAGACATTACACACCCTTATAAAAATTTATTACAAATTTGCTTCCGAATTTGCCAAACTGACGCATCATTTGCCGAATAAGAAAGTTTTGGAGAGTTAGCGATGACCTCACGTCCGAGCTCCTCTGCTACAAATATTGCTTATTTTGTACTCAAAATATTTACCATAGACTGCTTTAGTTCTCAACAGACACATGCATCGTATAACAAGTTCCTAATAAATAATTTCTAATGCACAATTTTATATATTTTATTTATAATTATATCAGTTATTGGGGTTCACTTCAAACATATTATTTTTCAAAACATTTTAATGAAGGTCAAAACAATGTGGACAAAAATCAGGACATGCCTTGAAATATGTTTTAAATAGAAGAACAATTAAAGAGAGGGATAAAACAATTGTGAGGAAAGGAGCATTAACATTCTAATCTTTCTAATGTAGAAAATGAAAGAAAAACAAAAGTGTATCAAGAAATTCAAGAGCCATGCTTTTTAAATTTAAATAAAATATATTAAAAATTACTTTAAGCTATCATTGCTAATTATCTCCTCAGCCCAAAGCAAATTTTTTTTGTCCGAGGCCACAGACGTTTGTTTTTCAATATCATTATGGAAAAATAAAAATAACTGTTTTTTGAAAAAAAAAAAAAAAGCTTGAGACCAGATGTTTTACAACATATTTTCAAGAATAAATAAAAGTTTAGCGACATAGTGAAATAAGGGAAGGGAGAGTTTCCGAGCCTAATCCCTTAAATTCACGTCACCAAAGCAGACTAAAATTGTGTTTTAATAATTTTAATTTCAGAAACATTCCATGGGAGATCCCCTGAATCCGCTTCAATTTCCACCTTTAAACATTATCTAGTCTTGCTTTTTATGAAACGTCCATTAAAAAAGTTCCCGAGTGAGACTCAACGAACCCCATCTTTTCCCAAAACATCAAAAGTGATCTTCAACCTCGCATTTAGGACTTAAATGTCGAAAATTTTCTGAAGAGAGTCCATAAACCAATTTTTTTTCCCTTTCATCACCAAAGATTTTCAACAATTTCATTTATCTGATTTCAACAGATTTGTCAAGGAGGGTCCTCACCCCGACCCCTCCCAACATTTGAAACCCTCCTAATATTTCAAAAAATTTTAATAAGAGAAGAGTTCCCAACTCCCATTTCTTCATCCAGCACTGTTATAGATGCATTAGAATTTTTACAAATGCATATTTCAAAATTTTTTCTCTATGGAAAGCTCTCGAGCGCCCCACCTCCACACCATAACAGATCATCTAAAATTTCGTTTTCAGACCGCAAGATTGAAAACTTTTTCGGGAAGTGACCCTGACCTCAGGCCTCTCCCACTTCATTAAAAATTGTCTAAAATTTCGTGTTTTGGGTCTAAATTTTAATAAATATTCCCACAGAGCCCCCCGTTTTTGGCATTCAGTCCTCATCTAACACTATTCAAATCGTCTAATTGTTTTCATTACTTCAATTCCGACACCTTTACCGAAGCGAATTACTGAACCCAATCGTCTAAAACTGTATATTAGGATCTCGGGAGAGCTCCAGGAGAGCTCTCACGATTTCTGCCTTTCCATAGCATCATTAAAGTTCGTCAAAATTTTAAGTTTCGAAAGGTGTGAGGAGGAGTCTTCAAACTCATTCCTTTATCAAACATCATCAAAGCTGACTCACACTTGCTTATGTAGGACTTCAATTTCAAAAACTTCCCGCAATTTCAAAAACTTCCCCGGGGGGGGGGGGCAGAGGTAAGCGATTGACATTTTTAGGGCAAAACAGTATGTATTTTGTAACATTCAAAGAAAAATATGCGTTGTGATATCGGGCTTTTCAACTGGAGTATGATACCATTAAATTCAGCTTAAAAATTATAATAATCCAGGAGAAAAGATCGTTTCTACAACGTATATTTTGCTTTAAATGTAACAAAACACGGACAATTTTGCTTTATAAATAATAAAAAAATCATAAATATCAACAACTTAAAAAAATAAATAATCTTTAAAATTGCGCGTTGAATTGGCCTGCTGCGAGTTGTCCTATTACTTTCCGATAAATGGCATAAAATTGCATTTTGAAAGCTTCAATTTCGACAAATTCCTGAGGAACCACCTTTGGACCTTTCTTTTCGAGCATTGACAGAGGAATACGAAAAAAAGGAGGAAAGAAAGAAAAAAAACAAAATCATAAATCAGTTCATCAAATGGGGCGGGGAGGGGGGGGGGAGAGATTCGATTTTGATAGGGTTCGGATGTGTGAGGTGGGGCATAGTTTCTAAGTTTGGCTCAGGGCGTAAATGGACTTTAATCCGGCCCTGTGTCCAGTCATACATATTACATGTCCAGTTAAAGATGACTGGACAGGAGAAAAAACAAAACCTTTAGTTGTGTCGAAAAGTACCAGCTAATTTAAAAAAAAAAAATTCAGTCATTAACGGATTTCTTCAATATAATAAGATGTCCTTCGCATTCAATAAAATATTTTTATCAAATTGATATTTTGATTTTAACTAGAAGTTGCACAGCAGCAAAGTAAAAAATATTCCAGATATCCACAGAGTGAATATTATATCAGCTGTAGGAATGGTAAAATTATGGCTCACAGATGTAGATGATTTACATCAGATTAGACAGCGACTTTTTGCGATATATCAAATGAAACAGCGATTGTTCTTAAGCTAGCGACGATGAAAGCTTTTTACTTATGGGATAAGTGAAATTGTATACGTAACTCTATTATATTAAGTTATATACTTATTATATGTAACTTCAAGGATCAGAATTAAAAATTTCAGTGATGACCCCTTCAGTAAAATAATGGAACAACGAGATATTTTTTTCTTGGAAGCAGAGCATTAAAAATTAAAATCATGTGTTTTACTTAACAAAAAGGTGCCCTTTCCCCAAAGGTAAGAGAATACCCCTCTCAAATGTTACAGATCACCCAACCCCCTTCTGAATGAGAGCAAGAACTCAAACACAATTAATCCTCCTAAAATATTCGATGCCGCAGTGTGTGCCATTATTTTTCCCACCCACCCTGCCTCGTATGTACCTCCAATTAGCACTCATGGAGTTTTTGTTCACGTAATACGAAATTGACTTAAATCAGTCATATTTTAGTGTAAAAATGATTTAAATCAAAGATTTTCATGCGTGATCATGATCACACACGTAACGCTATGTATTAATTTTTTGCTGTAAAAATATGAGCTTTAGAAAACAATTTTTGCATGGAATATTTTAATATATGAAGACACACTAGAAAAAAATGTGGTTCCTTTCACTTTCAAAACTTCAACAAAATTATAAAATAAAATTAAGTGCAGGTTATTCTCAGATTTTCTGATTCACACACATAACGATACATTTAAAATTTTGTGAAAAAATTTAGACCTAATCCACAGAAAAATTAAAAAATGCTATCAAAACAATCCTAGAAATAATGCTTGGTTATTATACTTAAGAGAAACAAAAGATATTTTAATAATTTCATAAAAATTTTTAGTGCTATTTTGCCAAAAAACAGCGTCAAAATCTCACACACGTAACGCTGGAATTGCACTTTAATGCTAATTATTTAATGAGAAAATTTACTTTCAAGCTGTGTGGACTTCAGACTTTTAATTGAGATGATCCAAGTAAAGTATTGAAAAAAAAAGAGGGAAGGGGGTATTACTTACAGTATTTAAAAATAGGGTTAAATTTAGAAAATTAAGTCACTGGTCCTTACACACTTCTAGTGGTCCATACTTGCATGGTGGTTGTAAATAATAGGGTGGGGCATTTTGCCGGAGAGAGGCAAAATCCTGGTTAAAACCGTCCAAATGGATAAAACTAGAAAAAATTGCTAAATATAAAAAAAATACACTAAAAAGCAATATAAATTTGTGAATTAGATTGGAAAATATGTTTCAAAACGTTTTTTTGCTATCCTCGTTTTGGAAAAACAAAAATGTATTCTAATTCTAGTATAGACAATTTAATTGATTTTGATGAGTCTACTATTTTATGAACTTTTCATCACTGATAGCCTATAGTTTATTACAAGTTGAACTATGCTTTCATCTCATCATCTCAGTGCAACAATTAGATATTTAAGTTTCAGAAAATTAGTAAGATAGCCAGGCAAGTCATATTGTGGGGTCAAGAGACTCCACAATTGCCCCTCCCCCTCTGATTTAGAGAAGTTAATGCATTTACAAAAAATGGTTGTTGCTTTGGTTGCTTTATGGTATAAACTTAATGTTTTTTTCAATGCAAAATTTTGAGCTTATAGATGACTTTTGTGGGATGTCTTTTCATCCATAAACCAAAATTTTTCATTGAAAAAGGTGTTCCTTGTAACGTTGAAACATGTGTCTCCAGTTTTTCTTCTCATTTGTCCTTTTAAGTTTGTTTTATTTGCCTTTTTGAAAAATCATGTTGTTTAAAAATGTTGAATATGCTTTATATTTTAATGCTCATATTATTTTCAATCAATAAGTATATATAAGAAGAAAAAGTTGCAGGATGTCAATGATTTAAATCAAACGATTTAAATCAAATGATTTTTTTTCAAAATCATTGACTTAAATCACTTTTTATTTTAATCCTTATAAAATTCTCTTGGACAAACCCAATTTCATTATTTTTGCCATTTTCTTTTAGAGTTTTGATTTCCATCTAATGCTGTGGTCTCCGCTTAACATGCAGCTGCAGGGCAGGTGTTGTAAAGAGTTATTTGAGGGAGGAGGGACATGATAGGATGTGTGTGATATACTTTCAATAATCAGTATACAGTTCAGTAATTCAGTTAATTTTCATGTAATGCTGCTTAATGTCTTTATTTTCTTTAATTTTTCTGTATAGTGTTTCATAATTTTGTTGATATTAAAAGAGAATAGAATCATATGTATTTGCATTGAACCCGGTTTTACATCTTAGTTTTTTGGTGAAACTTTACTTTAAAGGTATTTTTGTATTTTTAAAACTTAAAGCTAAGTCATTCAAAAATGTAAATTAATTAGTAACTGAAGTTTCTTTTTTTTTAATCAAAAACATCCATTTAAGTAAAAAAAAATCGGATTTAAATAAAAAAAATCCGATTTTTTTGATTAAAAAAAATCATTGATTTTTTTTACACCATGAAAGGTTGTGAATTTATAAATTTTTAATGCAGTTTTTGTGTTTAAAAAATGTTAAAATTTACTTGAATTTATAAAGCATTCTTTTGAGAATTTTATTTTTAAGAATTTTGTAATTCCAATATTGATTACATGCAGACAATTGATAAATTGCCAATTTACATTTTTTGTAAATTTTTACCAAAATAAATAAATGGTCAATTTAACAGAATATAATAAAAAATAAAACTTGCTGTACAGTATTGTATGATATTTTAAAGTAAGTTTTGATTTTACATGCTTCGTTTTCCTTTCGCTTTACTAATGAGATGCACTGAAACTTGACCCCCCCCCTCCCACGAACAAAAATTTCTGGAACCTCCTCTGTATACATATATAATATATATTTGTCCCAAAGCTGTAATTGAAATCGTAATTAACATATAATAATCAATTACATTTTTTACATAAGCTAATCGTAATTGCGATTTGGCAGAGGATTGTAATCGTCATCTCCAACTTTTCCTGCTCATAATCATAATCGTAATCGATTACATTTTCTCGTAATTGACTTCAGGCCTGGCCCAGTCCAAAACGTTTTCTCTTCATTGCAGGTGTCAATAACTGTTTTTTGATTGGTGTTCTTGCAAATCTCCCAGATTCAATAAGCCCTCGTCAAATTTTTGATGAATCCATGCTCGCTCACACCAGCAGCTAATAATTTTCTCTGAAGATCTAGACTTGCTTTGCGAGGATGCATTTTACTATTCCATACCAGAAATTTAGCTGTTTGGGGTGTGGTCTTGTGTTAACGTCCCCATTTACTTTCCCATTTGGGAGACAGTCCCTGAATTCTTTTGTTAATTAATAATCATAGAATCACTAGATTTTCCAACTCCAACTTCTGCAGCAATATCCCTCACTCTCAGAGAAGTATGCTGACTAAGGATAACAATTCTAGCCCTTTTCCAGGGAGTGATATTTCTTTTGTAAACACGTTGAAGCAGAAAATTGATACAATAGACTACTTCTTATAGCAATTGAGAGAAAAAGTTTTTGAAATGTCATGATCGCGTGATCGAACCGTTTTATATTAGTCAAGTACAGTTGTGCATTGTAAGAAAATGCAATCAAAACGTTTTTGAGGCAGAAATTCCTTGAGAAAGAAACTATTTTTCTTAAAAATGGGTTTGTCCTAATTAATTTGCTCAGTACTGTATGTATATGAAAGTAAAAAAAAAATGCATGAGAAAATCTTAAAACAGCATGATTTAAAATATTTTTAGATGTTTTAGCATTTTCATCATTATTTTTTAGGATTGTATGAATGTTCCTATAAGGATTCCTAATATCATTCAAAAAAGAAGATATTTGCCATGGATGTGGACCCGCTGTCATACGACATTCAACAAGAACGTCCACATGGTTGTGATATATGTGGTAAAAGATTCAAAAAAGGAAATCAGCTGAGGCAACATCTCATCATCCACAAGCCCCTGGACAAACGTCCGTACAGTTGTTACATCTGTGAGAAAACTTTCAACCGATCTCATCATTTGAAGCTCCATGTGATTGCTCACACCAAACAGAGTCCATACAGGTGCGAGATATGCGGCCGCGGCTGCAATCAGATGAGCAATCTGAGGAGGCATCTGCAAACTCACGAGTCGGAGAGAAATTTTGCATGTGAATACTGCGGGAAAACATATGTGGAAGAAACGGGTCTTCAGAGACACTTGTTGAAGCATACGCAGAGAAACGTCTATCAGTGTGATTCTTGTGATAAGACTTTTTACAAAGCTGCAAATCTAGAAAAGCATGCCTTGCTCCACAACGGGGATAAGTCATTTTTGTGCAACTTGTGCAACAAAGGTTTCGTGAGAGAGAGCAGTTTAAAACAGCATCTGGCCACTCATGCAGATGAAGAACCCCACAGTTGTGATGTATGCGGGCGCCGTTTCAAGAGGTTGGGAAATTTTGAAAACCACCTGATTACGCATACTGGATACACTCCCCATGTTTGTGATATTTGTGGCAAGAAGTTCTTGCAAATTGGAAGTTACAGGCGCCACTTGAGGACACATTCAGATGTCCTCAAAGGGGCCACAAAGATAAGCTTGGACAGGGGAGATTCGGAGATGTATCTCCTCCAGGAGGATGAGGAGGAAGACAGTCCCGGGATGCTGTCGCCGGACATCTCCATCCGAGAGTATGATGCCGACAGCATGATATATAACAACGTGGAAGGCGATACGCTCATGATTGGCGAACCTGACGATCAAGGCAACGTTAGGGTAATTAGCTCTGCTTGTTCTATGGAAGATATTCAAAGTTTAAGCCAAGATGGGAAGGAATATTATTTGATTGAAGTCAAAGATTGCTCTACAGAAAATGAAGGAGCTGTAACAACAAAACCTTTTGTGCAGACTCTTTAAAATTTTGTTTTGTTATTCTGTTGGAAGTTACTTTTGTTTTGTTGCATTAAAATATAACTTAAATGTTGACTTTATTTAATTGTTATATATATATTATACATAAACATGCATGAAAAAATTAAAATGCAAATTTATTTTAACTTTTGATTTTCCATACTGAAAATATCTTCGCTTTCAATCTATTTGAATCCCAGAAATTTCACAATTTGATGTTGAACAGTATTTCAATGCTTTTTAATGTAAGATTAAAAATTTCTGTCTCAAACTTTTAACTGGATCTCTGTTTCAAAAGTTTTTCTGCATTGCTATTTTCTCGCATACTTCTATTTCTGATATTTGCAATGTAAAAGTGCTCCTAAATCAATGAAAAGAAAAAAATTGGATTGTTGTGCACATAGTGGGTTTTGGAGGCTTAACGACTAGTCTATGCTTGATTCCTGTGAAAGCCGCATTGCTAAAGAAAATAGATTGTCTCATAAAAGATTGAAGCTTTGATACCTGCTTTGGACAAGCTTCAGGATAAAAATGATTCTTGAAAAGTTTAAATAGAGAATTAAAATTCATCAAAACATCAACCTCAATAGATTAAAAGTAATAAATGGGCCATTCTCCACTGTAAACCTTCTGAACCTTAATTTTTAAAATACGTATTTGTGTTTTTTATGTATGTAATATTAAAATATGTTAGTTGAACGTTAGGAAATAAGATAAAACACTTGTTTTAACATAATTTTTATTTTGAAATCAATTCTGGAAATTCAGCATTACGTTTTTTCAATTTTCTCCTTAAAATTAACATATTTTAATGTTATTGTCTAATTTGAAATAAATTATAACACTTAATTTTCTTTCGCCGTTAAATATATCTACATATTGTATCTTTTAATGATCGAAGGAAAATAAATAAGTATCCACATATTTTTTTTAAAAAAAGAAGGATTTTTTAAAACAATAATTGGATGTCCCGTGCGTAACCCAAAAACATGGTCTTTTTTGTTTTCCAAGCTTAATTTTCGAGCAAAACAGAGACTGCTTTGGATTTACTTTTATTCACCTATCAAAATTTATGCCCAAAACCCTTTTTAATGAAAGTTAAATATTAAATGAAATATAAGCATTTGCTTTCCTGTCCCGTGCGTAACCCAAATACAGTCTACTCCGGATTTTCCGCGGAGTAAGGAGGCACAGCAACCGCGGATAAGCAAATGCGACGGATAATCCAAAAAATAGGTAAAGAACGACACTAGTGTATGTAAAAGCTTTTTAAAAAAGTCAAAAATACCACTCATACATTTAAATTAAACTAAAAATGAGAACATTGGATGAAAGAAATATCTTTAAAAGCTAAAAACGATAAATGACAAATTTGCATTTTTCTGTGTTAAATAAATTTTCACCATGAAAATAAAAGGGAAAAGGAAATAAAAGCGTTAAAAGCCCGCGGATAATTCGAATCGCTCATAATCCTACCGCGGATAATCGAGAATTTGCTGTATTTCTAAAACAGTCCTCAGGATTTCAACATTATTAATCAACATTAGAAAAATAAAATTATTTATAAAGTAAAAATAGTTACCATATGCAAAATGCCCTTTTTTGATTGCTCTTGTGTTTAAGTACAAAAAAATTGACTAATCTCAAAAAAATAAAACTGCATTCATTTAAGCATGTTGATAAACCTTTTAGAAAAAAAATATTCTAAATTAAAATACAATTCTCATTTTATTGTCAAAATGAGTTTGAAAAATCTTATACTATTATTTGTAAAGGAAAAAATCAAGCAAGTTTAGTATACACACTGTCTATATTACATATATAAACTCACAAAATCATAATATTAAAATCTCTTTGATTCATATTATACAACATTGACTGATTAGTTGAGCTGGTGGAATTTCGAATTTTTTGGAGGAAAAAGAAATGAAACAGTTACGATGATGTACAGTCAAGAAATACAAATAGCAGACACAAGAATTCAATACTTTTAACAAATTTAATCACAGAATCACATGATTTATATTACAATCGTCTTGATTTATAACTAGCCTTTGAGACATAACAAAATGTACAAAACAAGAAGACAAATAAGCAGAGAATTTCATGTACAGCAGATTATAAAAAATATGCATTTATTTTTTATATAAAAAAAGATACTTATCATTAAATTTTTAATAGAATTTTTTTCAGGAACCTGTAATTTAAACATGCAATATTTTAAAAAGTTTTCCCAATTTTAAATTTTGCTGTTATTTGATTTATCTTCTTACTGCGCACATTTTTTATAAAAATAAATATATTTTTTTGTACAACAAAATATGTACATAAGTTAAATTAAGATTGAATCGTAGGTACTGCAAAATTAAGAAACTCTCTTTCTTTAAATTTAGGATGGAATATCTTGCTCAATGAATATATTAATTCGTAAAATGAACAATTTACTCCACCTGCCCCTCTTGATTTAATCGATGAATGTATCAATCTTATGGAACGATTATCTGAATAAATGAAATGAACTTTATTTTTTCATCTATATCTCTCTGCAAAGAACTTATAGTTGGACAGGTATTCAGTATTCTGTGTAAACGATAGCAAAGTTTCACAATATAACTATTTTTACTGCCATTTTTTTAAGGGAAAAACTTTAATGCAAGTTTTGGTCATAAATACATTAGAAAACAAGCTAATAATTAATTTTATAACATTGTTCATGCAACAAAATAAAATTAATAATTATTTTAATAACTTCTTCTTGGAAGACTTTGTTACAGTTGAAAATAAAACATGATATTTTTGATGCATTTCTATACATATAAATGTGTACTAACAGCCTTCGTGACAAAATGAATGTGTCTTAATCGCTACAAAATGAAGCCATCTTGATTAATATTTACTCTTACAGAAACAGTAAAATTTTGATATCAGTGTTGCACATGGTTTACCATTTTAATTAGTGAACTATTTTAAGGATGCTGCCACAGAAATGCTTTATAAAGAAAAAATTCCAATGCTGCCATCTATGGGCTAATTAAATGAAAAGTAATGTAGAGAGAGATCACCTGCTTCAGTAATACCAAATTTTCTCACTGCTACTCACTGTAATGTCAAAATCTCTTTACATTTCACTCAGCCAAGCTGAAATCTTTTATTTCAGGCAAGCTGAAACATTAGACAAATAGATTCAAAGAAATATACAAATTAGTGAACACATATTTACAAGTATATCCTCCTCAAATCAGATGGGGAAACTATTGTGTTGCATTGTGGGCATAACTTTTTGACACCCTGCAAAAAAGAGATACCATTTAGACTAAGAAAAGGTATTCAATGTATATATATTTCTTTGAATTTAAATCTATAACTAGCAAAATTTCTATATGCTTTAAAATGTAAGATCATACTTATAATTGAGCTGTTGAGAGGAAAAGTGATGTAAGCACAAAACATTAAAGTTGAAGTTAAAAATACAAGACAACGTGTTCAAAAGTACAAATAAAATATTAAAAAAGAGTTTGAAAACTCTAGCAAATAGCTATTTTGGGCTATTACAAATGAAGCCCCATCATCAGTACGAGAAAAGGATGGTTCAACTGACCACAGTCAAGTGAACAAGGAATGAGAGACACACGCATTCACTTGACTGTGGTCAGTTGAACCATCCTTTTTCCGCACTGATGATAGGGCTTCATTTGTAATAGCCCCGAAATAGCTATTTGCTAGAGTTTTCAAACTCTTTTTTAATATTTTATTTGTACTTTTGAACACGTCTTGTATTTTTAACTTCATTAATTGTACAAAGTTTTCGACTGCTTTTCTTACAAAACATTAAAGTTGTTTAATTTTGCAATTAATGTTCATCTGCAAATGGTTGAACTTAGACTTTGGCGTGAAGTAGAATGAGGTTTGAATTCTGATTATGCAAATACACATTATAAAAATAATCAACTTACACTATTTTGGCTCTCAATGGCTCAATTGTATCTTAATTATTTAAACATTATAAAAAGTTATATAATATAATTAATGTCACTGGTGAAAGAAAGCGAAGTTGTGCATTAGATGCTAAATATGTTCGCATTTTAACAACAGTATTTAATTACATTTTCTTTCATGGTGAATTCGTGAGACAAAGAATGTTTAGTGGTTCAGTGGAAACTGAGTTTTTGTGTGTAATACATGCTATGCCTAACACACCCTTGTACAGAAAAATAGAGTTATAGAAATATTTTAGTACCTAAAACACATTCAAATTACAATAACGTTTTACACACATACTTTTACGTATGTTTTCACATATGCATACTTTCACTTATGTTATGGAAGTATATTGTCATTTTCAAATATAATTAACATTGAAGATACATACCATTGTCATTAACCAACATTCTTCACAATAGACATGCCAGCATGCTGTTGACACCACTGGTTTTGTGTAAGGCTCCTGAAAAAACAATTTTTCCTGTTTTAGATTGCATACATTTTCATATGAAACAAACAAGAAATACAGAAGAATATAAATCACTGATATATAAAACACAATTTTCCATAAACTGCACAACTTTTTAGAAATAAACAACAGTGCTATAGAGCTGTAAAAAAGCACTATCTCCTGCATTGCGAACAACGGCACACTAGAAAATCAAATTTTGAAACAGTTTTTCATACTTTCATCTTAATGAAAAGTATTTAAATGAAAAATTGTGTGCACAGTAAAATAGTATCAGATTGCCCTTGAATATGCAGTCGGTAAGCAAACCGCGCAGTAAGCAAAAGAGCAGGATAATGCACTTGCTTTTTCCGATGAAATACACATTTTTGAATGTTGATTAAATTTCTCAATTTGAGCTTCAATACGCATTATGGTAAAAACATTCTAATGTACAAATACATTGATATATCGTGAATATTATTTTATAAGTACGTGAAATGGTCTATAGAATGCAAAACAACGGGTTTAGAGTTGCAAGTTACAATGGTCATTGACTACGTTAAGAGTTCTTATGATGAATGATATTCAATGACCAAAACATTTATTTTTATTTCCAAGAAAAAGTATCAACCACAAAGTACAGTAAACTCCCGATTATCAGCAAGTCTTTCACGTTTTGGTTTTATTTTTTTTATGGTAATGATTAACTGAATGCAAAAAAAAAAAAATAAAATAAAGTGCATTATTATTTGTTTTTAGCTTTTCAAGACATTTCTTACATTCAATGTTGTCACTTTTAGTTATTATTTACATGTATGTGTTGTGTTATTGACTTTTTTTTTCAGCTACTGCATACATTAATTTCGATTTCTTACCTATTGTTCGATTATTTTCTGTATTCGCTTATGCACAGTTATTGTGCCAATCTATTCTGCAGATAATTGGGAGTTTAGTGTATGCAACATGTACCAATGAATGAGTGGAACTCTAATAGTATCTCTCCCTTTCTTTCTTTTTTGCAATCAAGGAAATGAACTTAGACACTGATAATAGCAGTCGTCGGAAGTAGCTCGCTACAAGTAGCGAAACTACTGTAGTAGCTACATTTTTTAGTAGTTTGTAGTGTAGCGCACTACTTAAAAAAAAAAGTTGCGTAGTGAGTAGGGCAATACAAAAAAATAGTAGTTTGCGGCAATTTCTCGAAACTACTTTTAAATTTAAAAAATGAATAAATAAACGAAAAAAAAAAAGAGAATGAAGGAAAAAAACAAGGTTTAATTGACTATGACTGGTGCAAATCTTGCATGAGTACAGCAGCGAACGCAATGAGAAATAAGAACCATAAAAATATGAGCTGATTCTTAGATACATCATAATGACGAAATACATTTTATTTTTTTGATGTCATTGGTTTATTTGGCACCATAATTTTTATATTCCTTCAAATAATTTTCATGTTTCTAAATATTCCCTGGCAAGAAATTTAAAAAAAATGAAGGCTGAATTCTTTCAATCTTTCAACTTTTGAATCCTTTCTTGTGGCGAATATATGTACAAATTCTAAAAAAATCTAAAAAGGACTAATTTTAGCAGGAAAAAAGGAACAAAAGGAAAAGTAACAAATAAATTCAAAGACAATTCCTAGTTCTATTTAATATTGAAATGAGTTAATTGATTAATGTAAATCACTTTTCGATTTTTTCGGTTAATTCTTAAACGGTGTATGCTTTTAATTTACTTATTTTTTTAAAAGTAGCGAAGTAGCGACAATTCAAAAATAGTTTGTAGTCGCTACATTTAAAAAAAAGTAGTTGTAATTCTCTACAAAAGAAATGTAGTTTTTCCAACCACTGATCAATAGATATTGAATACATTGTGTGACATGAAAAACAAATTATAAAAGTAGACAGCTATGAAGTCATCACTCACCAAACAGATTAAGCATTTGACACTTTTATTCTGTTGTTCTAAGTCCCGGATTTTTTCTTTTAAGGACGACATCACAAGGCTTGGATTAGAATTTCTAAAAAGTAAAAATTATACATTATATTCCACATTTAAATGAACGCCACGAACTATGAATATGTATTATAAATACTTTCAATCGCTTAAAATTACACTGTACAGTTGTTATTTCAATGCCGCTTAAAATTACTGTGCAGTAACTATTTCAATGCCGAAGTTTAGTGAGCTGGATAATTTTTGTTTTTTAGCCCCTAATTTTTAATGTTATTTACAGAAAATGCAATGCAAAACTCAATACATTCTTGACATTTTTTGGAGGAGTGAAATTCATTTCTGAGGATTATAAAATGCTAAGAAAAAGAGGGCATTGTAGTATAATCAACTGCATAAAAAACTAAGTTCTTAAGCGTGAAATGTTTCTTTTGTATTCAAAAAATTACAAATATTCAAATGTTATGCTTTAAAAAATATAATTAGTTTTTTTGGCAAGTTTTTCATGAAAATAAATTTTTACTGAAAGTACAAAGTGTGAAATGAAGCTTGACTAAATATTTAATGTGTTGTAGAGGCATTAAAAATTTCTCTTTAGATCTGTAGGCTCACCAACTTTATTCCCTCTCTCCTTTTTTCAACATTGAAAAAAGGAAACTTTCAAATACTAAAAATGCTTTCACAAGTTTTTGCAAATTTGTGCTGCTTTGATATTACTAATTTGTGTTGACTTTTTAGTATAAAGGTATTTACACTAAATTATTTACATTTAAAAAAAAAAGCTTTATTGGTAAAATATAGCTTAATCATTTAATAAACATTAAGTTCCAATTAATAAAATATATAAAACAAAAGTTAAAAAATCTGTAAAAGTTGTTTCTCTGCTAGTACAGAGCTGGTGCATGGAAAACAGCTTGTTCTCATTACAGTACTTTTTTTTTTTTAATTTTCAACAACCACAGGGATCAAAGATAAGACTTAGATAATGTGACTGCTCTGTTAAAGAAAAGCTGATTTCCACTCTAGTTTGCAATGATAGTATTAAAAGTATTTGGACTAATTCTTAATAAACTTGAATTGCTGATAAAAGAAAAAATTCATACTAAGGCCGGAATTCAAGTGAAACACGGACAATCGCAACTCACCATTGCAATCGCAAATTCCCAAATTTAGATTTAAGTGAAATGTTACAATCGTTACGAGATGATATTCTATCGTAATTCGACTTCCAGTAGCGATTGCAATTGCGATCGCCTCGAAGCGATTGCAATAGTGTTTCACTTGAATTCTTCCCTAAGTATTTAAAACACTTTCTGTATTAATTTTTGTGCAATATTTTGGTTCAAGAATAAATTTTGTACAATTCTGTTTACATTATTTTGCACAAGGGTGTATTCTAGGGTCATCCTTTAAAAACTTTTTAAGAGGCTTTTTTTTTCGGTCGATTTCCGATAAATACCAAGTATATATAAATGTCAATGGGCTTTCAACAATGGTCTTATCATTCAATTCCATTTTTTTATCAGTATAAAGATTCATCTGTAGAGCAGATTCACTAATGAAACCACACACAGTCTTAACTAATTGATAGAGATAGATGAATTAATCATATAAACAAAGAGCAAATGCCACATAAATACATAAACAAACTTCTAGATATGAAAAGACAAATTCAGCTCATGCTCATAGCTCTACAAAATTGTATATTTGAAATTTTTACATAGTCCAATTATTTTTAGTCTTTAAATCAACAAATCATTATTTTCCTATTATTTAAAAAAATCAATGAATTGCTTATTATGGCTCAAAATAACTTTTTTGTTTATATAACTAAGGTATAGTCCCCTCGCCCCCCACAGGATTCATGTCAAATGAGTGCAAAACAATTTTAAATAAATTTGTTGCTTTAAAAGCACAGAATATGCTCGTGAACATGAAGATATAATTTTATTGGGTAACTTAATTGAAGAAATGAGGTCTCAAGCTCTTGATAACATGAAATGATTATTAATATTGACCATGGTTACAATAAGCTGAATTTACAGAATTTTTAAACTTCTGAGCCAAAAACTGATATTTTATGTTTTTTAAGAGTTCATTAAGAATAACTAAATGCCTTCTTTTTATAAAACTAGGACATTGCATCAAAAAATTAAAAAATACTCACTTTTCCTTTTCTTCGGGAGATACTTCTGTAAAATTAAAATGAGTAAATAAGTAAACTTTTTAATGTAATAATGCAACAAACTTTCAAAGCTAATACAAGTTTTGATTCCCATAATTTTTTAAGTTTTATAGAAATATAAATATATAAATGCAAATGTAAAAACCAGCAACAGATTATGTGCCTAGCTAGTCTGGTACTAGTCAATTTCTAAGTCCAAAGAAAGATCAATGACCCTTTTAAAGCTATCCACTCCCTGGCAACTAACCACCTTTTCCAGATAGCTTTTGCAAGTGCCTACACCCCCCCCCCCCCACTACTAAAATAGAAATTTTTCCTAATCTCCAGGTTAGTCTGAGATTCAAAGAGCTTAAAGCAATGATCCCTTGTACTGCTTTTCATACAAAAAGATAACCCTTTAACATCATTCATTTTGATAAACTTAAATAACTGGATCCCCTCTGATTCTCCTTAGCTCAAAACTGTACATATTAAGCATTCTAAGGCGGAATCACACTTTAAATTAGAAAACCCATTTACTAACCTTGTAGCCCTCCTTTGAACCCTTTTCAATAATTTAATATCTTTCTTAACCTTTTGGATCCAGGCTGTTCATATAGAAATTTTCCTTTCGACTCAGGTAGTACAACAGTTGAACCACAGATTTCTATTCCATTGAAAAGAGAAGGTATAAACTGTCGTACCAGAGGTATGAAACCTTGAAAAAATCCCCGGCTCCAAAGGGTTCGAGAGAAAATTTCAACCCCGTCCTCTAAAGAAAAAAGACTTATGGTACAACATGTGTACCGCCCGGTTCCTAAAGGTTAAGATAAAGACACCAACACTGAATGGCATACTCTAAATGAGGTGTAATCAAACTTCTAAATAAGGGTAGAAAAAATTTCTTAGATTTATTTGAAATAAATCTATCATCCTGTTGGATTTCACACTAGCTATGACATCCAGATAACTAATATTTTCCACCTGACAGTAATTGAACCCTACAAATAATAACATGTATTTCAAGTTTAGTCTAGCAGCATAGCTGGTAAGAAAGCCAAGAGGATATGCAATACACCGTCAACTTTGTTATTTCCATTTATGGACTGCAGTTTCGTGCTTATTATGCACTCATCAGCATGGAATAGGAAAGTAACCGAGTTGGAGGCAAAAATCCTCTTATAGAGTAAAGAGAGCCAGAAAAAAAAACAAAAAAAAAAAATTGGTAGCTAATGCTGAGGTTTATCAATAGATCTATTTCAAGTAAATCTAAGGAGGTTCTTCTGCTTTTGTATAGAAGTTTGGTACCTCGTTTGGAGTATGCTGTTCAGTTTAGATCTCCTTCTCTTAAGAAAGATACTTAGTGGAAAGGGTTCAAAAGCGGGCTACAATATAAATAAATAGGCATTCTAAGACTGATTCCATTGCTGGGCAATTCCAAGTCAGATCAAGCACCTACTTGACCCGACCATCTCCGATTTTCACGAAATTTGGTATGAAGGACACATATGGCAAGATAAGTAATTCTGAAAATTTTTAGATTTTTATTGTAAAAATTGTACGAAATACAGGGCTGTAAAAAAGCGTAAAAAGTGCGGAAAAAAGCAAAAAGTTGTCACATTCCAATGACCGTATCTTTTCTCCTAATTACAGCAGAATAAAAACTTAAATGCCGTTGCAAAGCTGAAGAATGGAGCTTTCTTTTGATATATTACATGACTTAATTGCGACAGGTTAAGGTTTCAAGGTCATTCACCGTGACTTTTGACCTTGAATATCTCAAAACACGCCCCCTTACAATTTCTTCAAAAAAATATATTTTATAGCTCCAACACTATACTTTCACTATACCAAAACTTAGGCTGGCACCGCAATGGCAAAGTACTCAAAAAAAATCAGGAATGTTTACATGTTTTACATTAGGAACTCCGTATGTCAAGTCAGTCATTTTCTCGACATCACCATTTTCAATTTTAATGAAATTTGGTGTGAAGGACACATACAGCAAGATAAGTAATCCTACAAATTTCTTTATTTGTATTGTAGAAATTGCGCAAAATACATTACCTTAAAAAAACGTTAAAAACTGCAAAAACACGAAAACTTGTAACATGCAAATGCTTGTAACTTCTCTTCTAATTACAGTAGAATAAACGTTTAAAAACCAATGTAAAGCAAAAGAATAAAGCTTTCTATTGATATACTACATCACTTTTTTAAAGAAAGGTTAAGGTTGAACATCTTAAAAGACACCACCTTAGAATTTCTCGGGAGAAAAAGTATTTTATAGCTCTAACACTATTCTTCCACTGAACTAAAACTTAAGCTGGCACCACAATAAAAAAGTACAATTAAGACAGTTTACATATTTTTCTTAAATGTTTTACATTACTTCTCTCCTACTATAATTTTTTTATGTGTTATTCCTAAGATATGTGTATTTTCACAAATGAACAGGTTTCTTAAATAAGGACTAGAATGTAAAACCAATTTTATTTGATAAACATAATTTTATCTGTAACACAGGCCAACGATGAAAAAACTTTTTTAATGAAAATACCTTATTCTTATGTTGTTTAGGTTGCTGAATCCAAATATGATGCTTAAAAAGTTGTATCACCCACCATTTATTCACATTTTATAGTTACATTCATGAAATAAAGAAACATTTTTAGAATTTAACAGCATTTTCATAGTTAAGATAACATGAAAAAATAGGTCTAATGAACAAAGATGATGTTGGCAGCACTGCTAAAACACATGCTACAACATGATGGGGGATTACTGTTGGTCACTTCACCGGGAAGTTCAGCAAGCTATTCATCGCAGGAAAAGCTACACAAGAAGCTTCAAGGAAAAAAGGGAAAGAAAATATAAAGCAATTCCAGTTGACAAGTGAACCTTGTATCATCACATAAAATTACTATTCCAAGTATTTTACTGTAAATACAAACCATTTTTACGATTCTACAGTGTTTCATTGATTTCCCTATATACTGTAAATGGGTATTAGACTATATAATAAAATACATTTTGCTTGGAAACTAAGGGTGATACATAAAAACTACAAGCAGATTTGGATTCAGCACATAAAAATCTATCAAGATCAGCTATTAAAATTAAAAAAGTTTTCAAAAAGGTTTTTTTTGTTGGCCTGTGTAATTAGTAACAAATCTTGGAAATCAAAAACTGTAAGTTTTAGCCAACGACAAAGCTTTCCGTATAGAGGCAGTTTTTTTTAACAACCAATGTTAGAAATTCTGCTCCAACATTAATAAAATTATCTGTTAAAGCTCTATAACAACTAATTAAGTAGCCTCGAATTATTTTGAGAAAAAAAGTAGTTTTATCATTACATTACTCACCAGAAATTCTAATTACAAGACTTTAATGTAATCCCTCGAAAAAAAAAAGAAGCAAGGCATTGTACAGTTAACAGGTATATACATCCTGCTTACAGTTCTGCAGATATTATTTGATAATTTTAAGCTTTCTACATCTTACTGGCTGATATTGTGTCACCTTTGAAAATATTTTTCTACACGTACTGGAGCACTTTAGTTAATAACATTTCAGACCTCAAGAAAGTGAGGCCATCTTTTCGGTGACTATCTCCATTTCTCTTTGCTCGATAGTATATGTCAGACCACTTTCAGTTTGTAAGTCAACCTTCGCAACTACTGATGTTTTGTCCATTTCCAAAATATCTGGCTTCTGTGGGTACGAGAATGACTCAGATAGTCCATGTAGGTGCAAAAAACTTACTTTGACTTTTTCTGTAAGAATATTCACATCCAAAACACAGCCAGTCCACCAATGCTTATCATGCACCACTACAACATAGCCGTGAATATCCTCTATATCCAGTTCTATTGGATTTAACAAAACTGTTTCAACCTTGTATTCACTTGAGTTTGAGTGCATCTTTGTTTTGATCGTTGTTATCGTAATTGTCATTGGCTAAAACTTGCAGTTTTTGATTTCCAAGATTTGTTACTAATTACAGATAAAAATTATGTTTATCAAATAAAATTGTTTTTACATTCTAGTCCTTATTTGAGAAACCTGTTCATTTGTGAAAATATACATATTTCAGGAATAACACATAAAAAAATTTTAGTAGGAGAGAAGTAATGTAAAACATTTAAGAAAAATATGTAAGCTGTCTTAATTGTACTTTTTTATTGTGGTGCCAGCTTAAGTTTTGGTTCAGTGGAAGAATAGTGTTAGAGCTATAAAATACTTTTTCTCCCAAGAAATTCTAAGGTAGTGTCTTTTAAGATGTTCAACCTTAACCTTTCTTTAAAAAAGTGATGTAGTATATCAATAGAAAGCTTTATTCTTTTGCTTTACATTGGTTTTTGAACGTTTATTCTACTGTAATTAGAAGAGAAGTTACAAGCATTTGCATGTTACAAGTTTTCGTGTTTTTTGCACTTTTTAACGTTTTTTTTACAGTAATGTATTTTGCGCAATTTCTACAATACAAATAAAGAAATTTGCAGGATTACTTATCTTGCTGTATGTGTCCTTCACACCAAATTTCATTAAAATCGAAAATGGTGATGTCGAGAAAATGACTGACCTGACATACGGAGTTCCTAATGTAAAACATGTAAACATTCCTGATTTTTTTTGAGTACCTTGCCATTGCGGTGCCAGCCTAAGTTTTGATATAGTGGAAGTATAGTGTTGGAGCTATAAAATATATTTTTTTGAAGAAATTCTAAGGGGGCGTGTTTTGAGATAGTCAAGGTCAAAAGTCACGGTGAATGACCTTGAAACCTTAACCTATCGCAATAAAGTCATGTAATATATCAAAAGAAAGCTCCATTCTTCAGCTTTGCAACGGCATTTAAGTTTTTATTCTGCTATAATTAGGAGAAAAGTTACGGTCATTGGAATGTGACAACTTTTTACTTTTTTCTCACTTTTTACGCTTTTTTACAGCCCTGTATTTCTTACAATTTTTACAATAAAAATCTAAAAATTTGCAGAATTACTTATCTTGCCATATGTGTCCTTCATACCAAATTTTGTGAAAATCGGAGATGGTCGGGTCAAAAACTTATTTTTTTTTTGATTGATTTGACGTGGAATTGCCCTGCTTAGAGTGCTTAATATGTATAGTCTTGAGCAAAAGAAAGTTGGAGGGGACATGATTCAGTTATTTAAATTTGTCAAAATGAAAGATGTTACTGGGTTAAAGTTTGCATGGAAAGCAACAGGTTCTTGCATGGTTAGCTATTCAAATCTCAAGCTAACCAGGAAATAAGGAAAAATTACCATTTTAGTAAGATTGTGTGCACCTGGAACTGCTCGCTGGAAGAAGTTGTAATGAGCAAGGGAGTTGATAGCTTGAAAACCCCATTGATTGGGGACTACAAATTGACCAGGACCAGCCTAGCTGAGCCCAGACATCTGGTTGCTGGTCATCACATGTGTACTGTTAACTCCGTATTATCCACGGAATAGGGTGGCACGGTAACTACCAGTAAGCAAATACCACGGATAGTCAAACATTAGGTAAAAAACGATATTAATGTATGCGATAACTAAAAAAAAGTCAAAAACACAACATATTTAAATAATAGCTAAAAATGTGTTATATTGAATGTAAAAGATGTCTCGAAAAACTAAAAATGACCAATGATGCACTTCATTTTTTTTGCATTTAGTAAATCATCACCTTAAAAAAAAAACTTAAGCCTGAAAGACCCACGGATAATCCAACCACTGATAATCAGGAGTTTTCAGTATTTGTATATTTTCCTTATTAATATTGTTTCACAAATTGAGTGATTTGATTTGAGCTGAGCCAGTTCAATTTGGTTCAGTTAGAAACAATTATTCTCAATGTTCCAGTTATCATAACCACGAACAAACACACATGGGTTACCTTCTATGTATATATATATATATATATATATATATATATATATATATATATATATATATATAACCCTCTCGGCACCCTGGACCTCATATGAGGCTCCTACTTTTGAACTCAATTTTGGAAGAAGTAAACACTTAAAATGATTTTTTTTTCACTTAGGAGCCTCATATGTGATCTACATGAATAGGTGGAGTCACTGACGGAAAAAAAAAAAATCATTTTAAGTGTTTACTTCTTCCAAAATTGAGTTCAAAAGTAGGAGCCTCATATGAGGTCCAGGGTGCCGAGAGGGATATATATATATATATATATATATATATATATATATATAGAGAGAGAGAGAGAGAGAGAGAGAGATATTAAACCACATTTAGCTATCTCTACTCTAATCAAAATGCTTGATAACTGGAGTTTTTCAAAAAAAAGGGGGGGGGCTCTAAACACATTAAAGTGAAATACAGTCGACGCTCGATATAAAGACCATCTCCGTTCCAAAGAAATAGGTCTTTATAACGGGTGGTCGCTATAACAGGTAGAATTTTTGTGTTTCGAGAATCAAGTTGGGCTTTTCCCACTGGTCTTTATAATGGAATGGTCTTTATAACGTGTGGTCGTTATAACGAGCGTCGACTGTACAATCAATTGGCCGAAGACGAGACAAAAGAGAGATGTGAGATGGCCGTTGACATACGTAATAATTTTTTTTGGGAATAAAAAAAAGGTAACATTACCTCTTGCATTCATTTCTGCAGGCATTGGTTCTTCACTATCCCTAAAATAAAAATATGCATTAAAACTAAATTCAAATGAAAGTTAATTACCTCATAGACATACAAACAGTATTGAATAAGAGCCCTGTGGCAGAAAGTTGCCAACACGGCGATATTGTCCCAGAATCAGGAAGACAGTGTGCAGAAAGATTTTTATGATTGGGAGGGGAAAAAAAGGCTAAGAAAAAAAAATATATAAAACAGCCACTAGAAAAAAAACCTATGAATCTGTAGCATTAATGCTAATATTTTTATAAATATAAACACCTTGTGTTACTGTGAGAGGGTTGCATATATATTTATTATTGAAGAATATTTTAATGTTGCAGAAGGGAATTGGTTCTAGAAAATTTGTCGCAGAAAGCTGAAAAAAATTCTGCCACAGGGAATAAAAGTTTAATATGAATAGGCTCTTTAAAATATGGAGCATGCTTAATTAATCATGAGCAGTGGTGGATTTACAAGTTTTGGGGGCTCACCGTAAGGAAATTTTTGGGGCCCTTTTGTCTATCACAGAACTATGCAAAACATTTATCAAATGCATATTTGTATTGCTCTTGGGCCTCTTTGATTATGGGGCCCCTTGCTTGCAACATGAGAAATCCGCTACTAATCATGATAAGTATTAATGATAAATATTTCATCTTTCAATAAAGTTGAAATTCACTTCATAAAACAGCAGGGAAGAAGCTATACCAGATGTTATAGTGTAGTAAAAATTCCTGATTATTCGTGGAATAGGATGGCACCATAACCACAGATAAGGTATATTTGGATAATGCTCAAAAAAGAAAACAATACTACCATATGCAGCATCAATAACATTTGCATACATTTCACTCTATATGTCCCAAATTAATTTATCAATGATTTTTAAAAGATATTTTTGGTTTTTTAGTTGAAAATACATCCAAAAACATATTTCTCGAGTAAAAAAAAATTAGAAAATTTTGGGGGTCTCAAGAAAACAGTTTTTGATCGCAAGTACTATCTGTCGGTCTCTCAGTAAAGTACAAGGAGTGGTACTTAAAAGCTTCAGCATGATTACAGCCATTCAGGATTCATAATACTAAATTAATATAAGCGGGACTTCTAAGTCCCGTCGGGACATAAAGGGTTAAATCAAGAGCGGGCGCAGCTGCTGGTTGAGGGGGGGGGAGGTACAAAGTAAAATTTTCAAACATAAATAAAGGGTCTAGGGCAATGTCTTCGAAATTTAAGACACAAAATGCAGTTTTAGGCCAGTGATTCCCAAAGTTCTAGCTCAAGTTTTCTCCCCAAGATTCTTCTATATAGAAGAAAATAATTATGATAGCAAATTATTAACATTTGACTTCCAGATTGTTAACATTTTGTCATTTAGTCATGAACAGGAATGGGGCTCTTTGAAGTAAATGTGAAGCACTAAGAATTCCTTTGCCTAAAAAATTTGGGAACTGCTGTTTTAGGCTGTACTTGGTCGCTTAACGAGGGGTTATGATCCACATATCCAACACCTAAAAAAGGTGACACTCAAGTAATCAGGGGGAAGGAGGGGCAAAATTCCATGCATAATCAATCATTTGTGTTGCTTAATGATGAGGTGAGTGATTTGGTTACAAGCAATATTTATGATTTACACACTAAGATTGGTAAACAGTAAAAGAAAAACTAATAATGTGTACATTGCAGCTACAACTTTTAACGCACATTTTAATTCCATTATATGCAAATCTTCAAAAGCAAGCAAAAATATTTTTAAAAAAAACCAACTTTTTTGATAAAAATAATACCTTGCTGCTTCATCTGTTCTTGTCACATCTATCAAAAAGATAAAAAGCATATTTTACGAAATTATGGTAACATTTAATCCAAAATTAAAGTATTGTTTCACAAATTACATGTTGCAGAGAAATATTAATATCCCTTTCCATATTATCCTCAATTTGATACTGTCTTTTTGGTTTGAACATTATGTATTACTTTCAATATGCTTACTGCCTAGTCAATCTAACATATATACTTTTTTCAATGCCCTTATGTTGCGGACAAATAATACCTTGCAAATTTTTAATCCAACGTTTTTTTAGCATTAACACGCAGGGATACTGCAGACACGTGTTTCAGCGTTAGAAGGAAAGCCTTTTTCAATGGGAAAAATTAGGAGCTTATGGATGCACAGACATCCGACAAAAGTTCGACTTTCGTTGGATGTCCGTGCATCCATAAGCTCCTAATTTTTCTCATTGAAAAGGCGTTCCTTGTAACGCTGAAACTCGTGTCTGCAGTATCCCTGCGAATTAATACTAAAAAAAACGTTGAATGAAAAATTTGCATTTTATAATTTGCACTAAGGTATCTATCTATTTTCTTCAAATAATACTTTGCTGTTGACATGAAAAATGATAGTGAGATGAATTCATTTGAAGTTAAAAAAAAAGGGTATATTTAAGTTTGAAAAAGGAAAAAAAGATTTTAATAGAGGCATAAACTTTTTTCTCTAATAAATGATAGAAGTGAAATTATGTGAGCATTGCACATACACTTAATGAATACTGTCGGTTCCAAAAAATATTGTTTGATTAAGCGGGGTATTTCTTTAAACGGGTAACATGGCATTCAATGACTGGGGAAATATTCGGTTCCAGGAGGTTTTATTTGTGTAAGCGGGGTATTTCTTTATCCGTTACGCGTTTAAGCAGGGCCGATAGTATAATGCTTAAATACTAGAGAAGAACAACCTAAATTTAGTTTTATCTCTGATCTAAGCTTTTGATTTTTAATGTAAAAAAAAACAGCAAAATGAGAATCAACAAACGTGATTTATATATTGTAAGGTAATCTTCCAAAACCATCCTTACTCACCTTCGCTCAAGCTCCATTTTCGAGATTCTAAAACATGTGGCTGAGCATCAGAGTTTCTAGAAAAAAATATAAAATAAAAACCTATTCTTTTCACAAAATAATTCAAAAAATATGGAAAACAAAATTAGTGACTTTTACTGTTAGTCAATGCTCTTATTTTTACAATTTTTAAAGCACTCAGTGTAAAAAGGACTTTAAATACCAATTTTTTTAAGGAAATAAAAATTTTTGCATTCGGAAAAAAAACTGAATTTTTGAAAAAGACTTACTTTTTTAAATACAATTAAAATTACTTTCAGCTCTAGTAAATTTTGGATAAAAGTCAATATCATGTTTGTATAAACTGCAATTCATTTTTTAATTTTATGTTAAAAGTATCATACCTATCATAACTTACTGCAGAACTGCCCTTCGTAACTGCAGTAATTCCTCTTGCTCCTTGTCGTCCATTGCACCTGGTATGACATCCAGCTCGGAGTATCAGTGATAATTAAGGAGCATAATGTTCCTGATTTAAATGTGATAGCAATAAACAAAACAAAACTCCATAGCTCCATAACAAAAATGCGTATCATTCAAAAATACATTTGAATCAATATCGCCAATTTCCTTTAAGTAAACGATGAAACTAGTGCATTGACCTGGATCCAAGGGGGAATCCAGCCTTTCGTTTCAGAGAGGGTCATTTCCAGAAGCGGTGGAGGGGAGGTTTCACAAGTGTCCTTTTTGGGCATAAGAGGGCTATCAGTTTTAGGCTAATTTCGCGTAAGTTCTCAGAACAGGATTTTAATGTATGATAAGGTTTCATAATATTAGTTAAGCTGTAAGCATTCATTAGTGCTCAGCTTACTTATATTCTTTGGAAGCCAAGGGCGGATTCAGAAATGTTCCACGGGAGGGGCGATTGATTTTTTTTTTTACTTGCCCATTTTTTTTTGCCATGCATCCGTGTTAAAACATGTTGATTACAAATGTTGTAGTCTTCCATTTCGAAAAAATTCGAGATCATAGCCCTGAATCCCCACCCTCTCCCTTAATATCACCAAAGATCACTAAAATTGCCTTTATTGACCTTCAAAATCAATAAACTGCTGGAGAAGAGTCCCTCCAGGGAGGGGCGATCGCCCCCATCGCCTCTCCCCTGTATCCGCCCTTGTCAGAGGTGGCGCTAGGAAATGCCCGACAGGGGGGCAAGCTTGCCCGACAGGGGGGCACAGGTATAATTAAAAAGTTTCTTATAATATGCAGTTATTTTGAAATTCAAGTCCTAAACGCTATTTTAGACAATCTTTAATTATGTAGAGGGGCAATGGTACACTACACTGGGATATATATATATTTTTTAGTTTTAAGTCTAAAAATCCCATTTGTTGGCAATTTTTGACTAAGTTTCAGTTTTATTGCAGATTTCTTAATTGGAGAGGGACCACGTGTGGTACAATTTTTAATCAGAACCACTTGTTCACAGTTTCTATTTTTGAGAAATAAAGCGGCTTCTTATTAAAAAAAAAAGTACAGGGGCATCGTTTGATTCGGGACTCTTCCCCGAAATATTCTTAAGACTCCTAAAAACGCAGTTATTGGGCGCCTTTGACGACGATAGGGTAAGGGTTGTGGTACAGAGACTCTCCCAGAAATTATTCAAAATTGCCTTCACAACAAAAATTTTATGTGCTTCTTTTCGACAACGTTTTTGATAATCTAGTTGGCTTTATAGGTTGTTGTTGTTTCTTGGGGGGGGGGGGGGGAGTAATTTTAAAACTTCCTATTTCTTGATTTTTTCCCATTAAGAAAACGAGAAGCCAACCTTTGTCAGATGGGGGAGGCGGTCCGGTGACCTAACTGATAAAAAATCGCCCAGTTTGACTCTTGGTGATGGCCCTCGTCAGCTGCCCCAATGAAGCAGAGGCGTAACTATGGGGGTGTTTTGGGGACAAACCCCCCCCCCCGAAACGTTGGTCCAATAATGCAAAAATGAGATGAAGAAATATAAAAAATCCTAGAATGAAAAAGTACGATTCTCCTGTGAATATCATAGTGTTACAGACTTCATTGCCACCCCCTCCCCTTCCCAGAACTATTAAGGATCGTCTTTTTTAAGAAATAAATGTCAAAAAACTAAGGTGGTAGGCCTCCAAATCCTCCATTATCATCGAAATTCGTTTGAAATTGCGTTCTGGAGCTTAAATTTCGAAAAAGTAGCTTAGAAGTTAGTTCTGTTAGTTTTAGTTCTGTATCCTATCATTTTCTTTCATATTATTAAAAATGGTCGACAATCGTGTTTTACTGAATGAGTAAGAGATCGAACATCCTCTCCTGGAACATCACCAAGATAGTCTAGATTGGAGTTTTTAGAGGTACAATTTATGAAAAGTTCCGGGGGCAAACTCCCGGATCCCCCTTCCATTTTTCTGCAGTAATATTTCTTAGAACTACAGCACAATTCTAGTGTCAGAGGTTGTTACTCTTTGAAAGGCTGTCCGGTAAGTACGCATTTTCAAGTGCGTACTATGGATATACACACATACATACATACATACAAAGTGTGGAAAAAAGAGGTTGCCCCCCCCCCCCGCCATTTTTTAAAACCTCGTGACAACTTTGAATATAACCCCCCCCCCCGAAACCAACGAGTAGTTACGCCACTGCAATGAAGCAATCACGATTTTTATTATTGTTACTATTTATTTATTTCAACTGCTGCTCTCAAAGGTTTCTATGATGTTACTTTTCCTTTCGGTTAAAAAACATTCGAAGATAATATTTCTTTAGTTAGAAGTTAGATTACAGGAAATTCTTAACTAAGATTTAAAGATCACATTTCCTATCGAAATTTTACAGAAAAAAAAAAATTAATCATCTTGATTCATGTCTTTCTATGCATTTTATTTATTTTTTAATACTGGGAAGGTTTTTGCCTTTTTTTACATTGGAAAATGAGATTGACGACTCCTTACCTGAAAAACTGGCTGGGGACCGGGAGAACCGCCCTATGTTAAAGAAGTGCACAACAGTGTGATTCCATTTGTTTACCTATTTGCTTAAAATTCGAACCAAAGAAAAGAAAAAATATGTTTTCTAAAGTGCAAGAAAACTATTTTTTTTTTTTTTTTTGTGCACAGTAAAACATTTAAAATTAATGCAGGTGCAATTAATTTTTACTTTTAAATCAAGTGTTATAAAGGCATTACAAACAACCTAACAACCAACAGCAGTTACATTCGATTCTGCTACTATCATTTAATATATTAATGGAAAAATCATATAACGGTTTTCTCATAATGCGACAGTTAATTAAAGCGTTTGCTACGATTTATAGATATGCTTCTCATTTATTGACATGTATTTTAAAACAAAGAACACATGCATTTTAATTAAAAAAAAAAGGAAATTTAAAGCAAACCATAATAATTTCTGCTTGTTACCTTGTTGATGAAGGAAAACGTTTCAGTCAACCTATCATAAGGTTCAAAGACAACAGGAAATCCACACCCAAAAGGCCCGATCATGGAGGAGAGAAAGACCGGCCTGAAAAATTTCTTTCGACGAAAACGCCTTGCTTCAAGCTCCCGCCAAAAATCATCCCCGCCCCCGACCGACACCTGTTACTCGTGTTACACTAATTAAAACTGTCTGACGATGCACAATCGTACAATAGTGATTCTGGCGACGAGTCCTGAGGGAGATAGCCAGCCCCTTCACCCTTAGATCATTTAGCCAGCGGGGGATGTCTTTTCCTTTCTTCATGCAGTCGTCGGGTCTTACCGCTCATCCCCGAGTATCATCAGCCCTCCTTGGTGGGGACAAAGGCCCTGAGAGAAACACGTGTCTAGCGGCTGCTCTATCAGATTCTCAGAAAGTGACAATGACTTGCCACGCTGCTGGCGGTTTACGGGTGGGACCTCTGGTTAGAAAACGAAAGGGGAAGATTTGTCCTTTTCCACCTGAACAAAAATAACTTTCTCCAGCAGAACTTACGTTCATCCAAAAGGATACGATGGCAGTAACTCGATGGTAGAGTCCTGAAGGTTCTCGTGTTCGAAATTAGTCTGAGAATTGCGTACTTAGTCGAGTAATGGGAATATCTTAAGAAAAAATAAAGTTTTTTCAGTTGAATGATTTTATTGAAATTATTTTACTGATCTGTCGGAATCTGAAGAGGTTTCGGCACAGATTTCTGTCGGAAAATTTAATCGTCGGAAATTTTTTCCCCGACGAAGTTGGAAATTTTCCCCGATGGGGAGGCAAGACGTTTCCGACGGGGGGGCAATTGCCCCCCCTGCCCCATAGCTAGCGCCGCCACTGGCCCTTGTTGGAAGCTTTAACCAGAACAAAATCTGCTGAATTAATTTACGTTCAATTTTCCTGTCCAGCGTCAGAAAGAGCTGAAGCTTAAATAACTTAATTGGTCGCTTATTTACAGCGAAACAACTTTTACAACGTGAGCAGCTGATTTTTAACAGGCAGTATTTTTAAAGACACATGAGAACATATTATAAGTTAAAAATATGAAACGCTAATTTAAACATTCAGTTACTAAATACATATTAAGAGCAACTGGCTGGAAGAATCAGCAAAATTAGGCTGATTCAACTGAAATTCTGAAAAACAGACAAGGGTGACTTGAGTTGAAAAAATGAAGAAACAACAAATGAGGTAAAGGGTCGAGACATAATGCATAATAAGATGCACTTTGAGTTTTAGCAGAAAAAAAATTTGATAAATTTGACTTTTTGTAAAAGGATACTGAGCTTGACCATATGCTATGGTATCATCAACATCAACATTTAGATCTTCATCTTCCTCAGATGTGTGACGTTTTCTGGTGTGACCTTGGAGTGCTATAAAATTCATAACAAGAACAAGAGAAAAATCAATATCAAAAGAAAAATTTATGATGATTGATGAACAATAAAATACCTTAATAATTAACTGATAAATTCAGAGTAAAGATAAAAATTTAAAGAAACAAGAGATTTAATAATATAACAACATATCAATTTATACATACATCCACACAAATAAAACAAAGAATATATATGTTTATATGTATGTGTGTACCTTATACAAATCCACAGTTTACGTCGGATCTGGACGAAATTTGGCAGGGAGATACTTGGGCACCCGGGAAGGATCATAGGGTGGTTTTTGAGCGGGAAAAAAGTACCGATCCGTTCGAATTTCGAATAAAGGACTTCAAAATGGCTCTATCTAGCGAAATACTTATCGGATCTTCTCGATCTTGGTCTCATTCGAAAGAACGCAAAAAATACCTGTTAGGAAAGTTTCCTTCCGAAGGTTTTCAAAACCACTAATCGCTATCTCCACCCTGAAGAAAGATACGGGCATTTGTAAATTTGGAAATATCCATTTTAAATTGGATTTATAAAAATCGTCTGCACGAGCGTGAAAGAAATTAAATAGCGTGAAATAAATTATTGATAACAAAAAGGTGTTGCCATTTTGTTCTTGAACATAAACAAATAAAATTCTTGCTTTTGCTTTTCCTGTAGCGGGGATTTAAAACTTTTTTGGCGATTGATTCATTTTTCGTACTGCGCAAAATGTCGACTTTAATCTAATCGGGACTTTTATAGACACGCGTTACTTGACATAAATTTTATTCTCAAGGTATACCGGGCAGAGCCGGGCCACGCAGCTAGTATGTAATAAAATCGAAATACTCACTTTTCAAAAATAGTTTTTAAGCTGAAATCAAATTAATGTATAAAACTTACAATTATAACCACCTGGGACAAAACTAACTGCTCGAACTCTAGTTTCATTGCCGAATTCATACTCCTCGAAGTTTTCATTGTCATCATCATCAACAACAAGGCAGTCATCAGAATTTTCTTCCTAAAAATGTATTATTTTTTAATTTACTTGATCAATTCAGGATGAGAAAACATAAATAATGGGTTTTTATAAAGCAAAATAGTGAAGACCTACTTGACTCAGACAGTATAAAACATGTTTGTTAATATCCTGTACTGTTCCAGATATCCTCAAACTGCATGCAGGACACTGTACTTCACTTCTAGCTCTTGTTGCATACTGAGCTACTTTTGCTGTAAAATTAAAAATTAAAAAAAAAAAAAATCTTGTATTCTATACTAGACATAGTGAGTAATAGAAAAATATAGCAATCTAATTCTATTTAGTTTCGTTTACTACAATCTTTTTTTTATTTTTTTATTTTTAGCACTATTACTTTTTGTCTTACCTGGAGAACAATATTGGTTAGGTAATAGACGATATTTTTCAAAAGACATTACATTTTATTGTGAAGATAACTATATCAAAATTTGCATGTACGCATAGGGGGTAAGACTTAAATTGGGGTGCAATGGCATTTAGCTAAATTGTTGTTTTCTAAGTTGGCGTAAAGCAGAAAAATATTGTCCACACCAATGCGTTAATATTACTTCAATGAACTTTAATAATCAACAAGCCATTACACGTTTTCAACAGCTTGTTTTGTTTTTTTAACGGACTATTTTGAATTTTAATGGAACTTCGAAATTTTTTTTAATAGCTTCATTCATTATTTGGCGGATGTTTTATTTTAATGGATGTTAAAAAAATTGTTTAAAATTTTAATTTATATGATTGGCATATTCATATTTTTACTATTTTTACCAATTTTCTTCCAACTCTACATTTTTAAAAAATTTAATAGAATGTAAAAATGAAGACTGACATCGCCAAATAAGCAGTGTATAACCTTTTGTAAATATATCTGTTTGAAAATAGTACCCCAAAAAATGCGCCAATTTTTTAAAAAATTCTGCAATCGCATTCAAAAAATACTAACAATAAACAAATAAATAAATAACAAAAAGAAGAAATAAATAATAATGTGTCATGACTTGATATCGCTAAATAAGTAGTTTTTCTTTCTATGTAGTTTTGACCAAAGATGGCGGTAATAGAGAGAGGTACGGAAGTGAACGTACCTCTGCTAATTTTCGACATTTTTTAGCTATAATTTTTCTTGTATTTATATCGATTGCATGAATTCAAATCAACAGTCAAAACAGTTTCAACTATTACATTTGTTAAATTTAAAAATGAATAAAAATATAAACGAAAATAACGATCTTTTACTTAAAGTTGGCTTTTTTCCGAAAAAGTCACTAAGCTGGGAAGAGCATTTTACAGAAGACGAATGTTTGGGAAAGAGTAGTTTTTAGAAATCTCGCTATTCCTTCTCGAATTTTAGCCTTTGTGTATTGACTTCATCAAAAAAAAGGAGCACATGTTCATTTGTTGGGCTGAAGCAATGCAAATTTTGATGGCCATAAAAACAGAAAACTTACGGAAAAAAAAAGATCAAAAATAGAAAAACCATATTCTTTGCAAATTTTATGCACGCAACATCAAAATCTTCCAAAAAGCTGTAATCGCAAAATTGAAAGATCGAAGTAAACAAAATATGCTGAAACGAAAAGAAAAAAAAAACATTCCAAGGAAAAGTAATCTCTTCTCTATCTCTACTAATAATAAAGCTGAAAGTTTGTCTCTCTGTCTTTCCTTCTGTCTGTCTGTCTGTTACGCGCGTAGCGCCAAAACCGTTCGGTCGATTTTCATGCCACTTGGTACAAAATTAGTTTGTAGCATGTAGTTTTGCACCTCGAAGCGATTTTTCGAAAATTCCATTTCGTTCTTTTTCTATTCGAATTCTTAGCGGAAATTCGATAAAATAGGGAAGAAATATTTTATACACATTTTCAAGTCTTATGTCATTCGAAAGCTTGAAATTTTCTGCACAAAATGAAGTTTTTTTGAAGTTTCTACGATCATCAGGAGAGCTGTAACAATTGTTTTTAGAATCCCGGAATTCAAGGCTTACCTTCAGTAAAGCAAACCAAACGATTCTAAAATGGTTAATGAAATGAATTATTTTATCAACGGAAATCAACTTTTCATGCTGTTACTATGGTTACGTGTTCATACTTATTTTTGTTTCGTTTTTTTTCCAGGGTTGCCAGAAGTAGTATTTTTGATACTACGGTAGTATTTTTTCGGCCCAAATAAGGAGCGTAGTATTTTTCTGGCCACCCTGTTTCCAATATACTAATGACTTAATTAAAAGATTTGGCGGATTTTTTTTTCCATTTTTATAGATTTCGCATTTCAGCAATATTGATTTTGGCAACGTTTAGAAACAGTAGTAGGAGCGTCTATCGCCCATTTAGCGAGAAAGGGGTACCCAAAGCACAAAGATTAACCAAATATCGTATAAATTGTGACATTGCAACGTTCTTTTTAAAGTGTTTCATTTCGGAAAATGTATTGTTTTGTTTTTAAAGCTGGGAAAGGAAACTTTCTTCTTCTTTCAAATTTTGGTAAGATTTCTGTTGGTTTCTGTGAGCAACAAAATTGTTCTTATTTTCTCTTTTGGCTTATTTTTGTGCATCTCCAGTTGGGGTTTCATTTGAATGTCACAAGGGGATGCTTTACCCCTTTTTTTGGAGTTAATCAGTGTTAATTTCAATGCAGATGAATTGGCGCGACCACTTGGCGATATATCGCCAAGCCTTTGGTCGCGAAGTATTTGTCGCCAATTTGGCGACATATCGCCAAGTTGGCGAATTTTTTTTTTTTATTTGGACTCAATTTGGCGCTATTAGCGATAGTTTACCAATTTGGCGACAAATTTGCGATTTTTTTAAAAACTTTTTTGGGGGGGGGGGTTCAATTTGGCGCTATTGGTGATATTTTGCGAAAAATTCACTGAATGATGTTAAAATCGGCGATATTTTGGAGATTAATCATTGTAAAACATTTTTTTGCATTTTTCCGTGGCAAACTAGGGATATAAATGTTTGAATTGTTATCTTACTCCCTCCAAGCACTATTTTAGCACTTAAGGCATCTACTAAGAAATGTACACGTAAAAGGAAGTAGTGTAGGGCCCATACCAAATTTTTATATCATACTTTGAAGGAATTGTAGTTGAATTATAACTAAAATAGAGTATTTTTTCTGCTATATTAATTATTTTACAAATGAACTTTTAATTTTATACCACGGGCAAAGCCGTGCGGGTACCGCTAGTGGCTAATAAAGTATTAAAAAATTTTAGGGAGCCGTTTTCCAAAAGTGGAACGTGTTGAGGGAAAATGGTAGCCATGTTTGCATTCAGGGGGTCATTTTACATAAGAATCAACAAGAATGGTGTCTGAAACATTTTGAGAAGGCTTTTTTTTTTTTTTTTTTTCGAGGCATGTAATTAGACTTGATCATTTTTCATAAGTTTGAATTTTGAAATTTTAAAATCGCTATACATTAAAAGAGACATTGGTGACAGATTCAAGGAAAATTGCCTTTAATTTTCAGTGCATTTGTGGGGGGGGGGGATATTTGCTATATATAAGCATTAGCGGCTATATAGAGCGCGTACCGTAGATTTGATCGGCCAAGTTTTAACGGTAGTGGCAAAACCAGGGGAGGAGGCAGGTGGATTTAGGGATATATTTCCTTGTATCCCTAATGCATTTTTTTTTCTTCTTTGACCATAGAAAACTAATAAAACTAACCATATACCGCTCCCCCCAGGCTATAGAGGTAAATATGACGTATCAATGGATGTATGTGTAATGAGGTTAGTGTAAAACAGAATCCCGTAGGTTCTGGTTCACTCACAATCACCATATTAAGGAACGATTTCACTTATCTTTCTTACCATTTCCCTAACACATCTCTTTAAAGTTCTTTGCTTTATAATTACTACTGAAATAAAGCTGTAATTTATTTTTTAATTTTCTCTCTCAGTTTTCCTCCCCCCCCCCCCGTCGAAAAACTCTAACTAGTTTTCAATTTTATTCTCGAAAAGCAATAAACGTAAATATTTTCAATCAATTCCAAAGCAAAAATGAAATTTGCGACTTTTAATTTTAAAACCAAATTTTAATGCAATGCAGATTTGTTTCATTTTCAGTCTATTTATTCACCACATGTAACAAATGTGCATTGGACGAAACTTCTCCCCGAAGAAAATGAGAATCGATGTAGCAGCTCATAACTGCTGCCAAACTCCAAGACGAAAAACCTCCCCGTTTTAAATTCGATCGGTTTTAAAATCTTCCCGTATCCAATTGTTTTCCATTTTTTCATTAACGCAAGATGTTCAATTCCCCTTTAGCATTTTTTTACTGCATCTTTGCGGGCAAAAGCAATAAAGGCGGTTGGTTATTCTAAAACAGTCGCCGCTCATTTAATGCAAAGACTTTTCGCGGCTTAGTAACTGCCACGTCACCAGTCGGCGCGAAATCAGCATTCGAAATGAAAATGTGAACTAAGAACTTCAGTAGTTCACTTCGCTTCTTTACGAAATTGTTTCAAAAAATCTATATTCAATTTAAAGTTTTCGTTTCTCTCAAGAAACAATAACAACGGGCGATAAGAGGGGACCAGCTGTCCACAGATAGAAAGAATTAAAAAAATATCTTAGAATTGATGGCAAGGATTTGTTAAGTGCTAAAATCTTTATCCAGCGGGGACTTGTTTTTCTCATCAAAATTCGAAAACTTGTCATAACTGGTGAAATTTTTTCCTCTTTTACTTTAAAAAAAAATATTTTTAAAAAAAATTACAAGAGAAAAAAAATTCGCTTCATTGTTTTAATTAACCATATTCCGTGAATAAATATTTTTTGGAAGTTAAAACATTTACATTAAATTAATAACAAATAGATTCATAGTTTTTGTGTACTATAATGATGAACGCAAAAGTAACTCTCTGGTTATGTGGCAAATTGTTAAAATATATTATTCGACATTTTGAAGGAATAATTGCCAAATATAAAACGATTTTATAATAAGTGCTAAAACGCAGGCCCGTCATTTGGGGGGGGGGGGGGTCAATTGCCTCCCCCTTGACTTTGAGAAATCAATGTATTTACATATAAGTGGGCGTGGCTTTTGATGTTTTCCGATGAAATTACATTGAGTTTGGATCATTTGCCCCCCCCCCGGAAAAACTTGAAAAGACGGCTCTGCTAAAACGACTTGATAACTCAACTATTTTGCAAGTTCACTAGTCCTACTGATTCATTCCATTGTGTCTTTTTGCTTAATCTTACCTGTTGGCTCATATCAGAAAAAAATACGATAATGTAATAATGAAAAAGAATTTAAATTTAAATAAGTAGCAAACGAAAGAGCTATGTTTTTGGAAGCATAAATTATTTGCCTGGATCTCATCGTTATCTGAATATGAGGCCTTAAAAACTGCCGAAATTCTAAGAAAAGTTCGCCAAATATAGTGAGGTTTGGTGAGTAATGGACAAGGGCGGATCCAGAAATTTTTCAAGGGAGGGGGCGATTGACTTTTCTTACGAACTGTATACAATGCATACTGGTTTTCAAATGTTAATCACAAAGGATTTGGACTTCAATTCTGAAAAATTTTCGGGGTGGAACACGAAATCTTCTAATCCCCAACTTTATTAAACTCGTATAAAATTGTATTTTTTGAGCTTCAATATCGAAAAATAACCGGCGAAGAGTCCCCCAAGGGAGGAGCGATCACCCCATCGCCCTCCCTTGTATTCGCCCCTAGTAATGGAAGACATCTTTCACACACTTTGCAGAAAGATATCCTGCCACATGCAGATAGTTGCATTCGGATACCTTCAGTTTCTCGACAAGTTTTTAATTTTTGCGCTTCTCTTAAAAGTTCGGCAGTCTTTAAGACTTCCAATCTCGATAATGCGGGGGAGGGAGGGGGGTAGTAGTTTTTGCCTCAAAAAATTTCTCAATATGCTTTTCCTATCGCTACCTGCTTGAACTTTTTTCATTGTTACTCCATTCGCGTGTTTCCCTGTTCCAACTTGTTGAAATTCTTAGAATAATGTTTCCACCTGCAAAATGAACTCACCTGTCAATCGATTCTCTCTGTTATTCTTGACTTGCACATAATGCTGAAAATATCAAAGGATTAAGAAATCATTACATTGATAAAAAATTTAATGTTTTTTTTATTATTATTATTATTATTTTATTAAGTTCCATACAAAATGGTTGCATTTCCTTATTTTTTTTCTCTGAAGTTTAATTTCTTCTTTAGTAAGATTTTTATTTCAACACGCAGCTGAGCTAATGTAATTTAAGTCATGGAATAAGCGCAACGGAAGCGCTGTGAGATGAATTTTATTTTAAAATTTTGCAATGTAAAGAACACCGCTGTTAATTTCTTCTTTAATTAAACGGAAAGGCTAATGTGGAATAACATTTTACTTTTAATGCAATAATGAGGATTAAATTAAGTCATTGTATGAATGCAGTATTAATATTTATTTTCTATCGAATGCAGTCAATACGCACTTTATTTAAAAAAAATAGTATTAATAATAACTGGCGAGTCTTAGTGATGTTTTCATGTAAGTATTTTAATTGTATTTTTTTAATCTGGTGAACTTCCATTTCCTACAGATTGATTCAAAACAATAGTTGTTTAACCTTCTTTCAAAAAAAAAATTGAGCTTACAAAAATAAGATTACATTGTACAAGGCTCAATTAAAAATTATTTTAATATTTCTACTCCCTTAGTTTCAAACGATATAGTAAAGCAGAATCGTAAATTTAGCTTATTTCCGTTGCATATTTAAATGACTAAAGAAAAAAAAATGCATACGAAAATAATGAATCTAAGAAATAAAACTTCTGACACTCGTTAATTAGTACAAGAACATTGGGGAGGGGGGGATTTGAAGAAAGTATCACTGCTGGATGTGTTAGGCTTGTTGGTTCAATCGCTATGATGACCTCAACTGCTGAGGAAATCTAGTAGCTAGACTGAAAGTAAACTAACAAGTTGCCAGGATTTCCTCTGGAAGAGGAAACAAGTAATAAATCAATAGGATTCGCATTCGCCGTCTGTTTGGCACCAATTTATTCTTGTCCAAGCCAAACACGTGATTGACGAAGCCAAATGGTGCAATTCTTTGTTTACATCTAGTTTAGCTATTCCGCGAATGAATTAATTGTCTACATGCGTTAGCACAGTGGCGTACGCAGACAAATCATTTCAGGGGGGGCTGAGCCGAGACTCTTTGAGAGGAGGGGGCGGGGCCCCTTATAAAATGTAGCAAAGAAAAGTAAATGTTTCGAATTTCTGATATCAATGCTAATTTCAGATGACAAAAATATATCATAAAAAGATTTTTTACCACTATAATTACTGTTGAGAAGTAAAGCGTTTTGATCAAAATAGAAAATGATAAAATTGAAATTTGAAAAATTTTCTTTATTGAAGAAGGTGTTCCTTAAATAAGTGCATGCAATATTTTTGCTATTTTGAGCTTTAATAACATTAATTTTGCCATTTATTTTACTATATTTCTAATATTGGGTTCAATATCACACATTTGTTGAAATTTATTTAACAGAATTAGACGAATGAAAGGCATTAATCTTTGTTTCTGAAACATATTTGGAATAAATGTCAACAAAATTGAATTATAAAATAACCATACACGGATCACATACAGTAACATGGATAGACAAGAAGAAGAGAAAGAAGAAAGAACAAAGAAGAAAGAACTTATTTTCCTTCCCTTTCTTTTAATTTTGACACTTACTTAATTTTCTTTTCAAAAAAAAAATCTCGTCTTGATTTCGGCAAGAACGGAAAAATAAAAGAATAAAAATAAATAAACGTTTTCAGCCTAAATTTTTAAAATTTGTTTGGAAAATTTCGGAAGGGGCTGCAGCCCTATCAGCCCACCCCCTGAGTACGCCACTGCGTTAGCACAATAGCGTCAAAAAAAAAAAAACGCAAGGAGAATGACCGGGTTAAAATACAAAAAGAAAAACAAATTTCATGAAAAAAATATAAGTAAAATTACCAACAAAATATTAAAAATTAAAATTATGCATAAAATGTGCATAATCACGAATGCAGGCTGTTTTTAAGAGCGAATTACAGCTGGAAGAAAATAATTTAATAAAGAATTCTTTCGAACAATCAACTAAAAGAATACTGGAAAATGCAAGATAAAACACAGGGACAAAACCATGCGTGAAAAGTAAACAAGAGTAAAAGAAAAAAGAAGCAAAAAAAAAAAAAATCGAACAAAATTTTAAAAGAACTAGAAAAAAATGTCACAGTGTAAAATTTTCAATGTATGCGAGTTACACCATACAATACTACTCGTTATCAAAATAATTGTTATTTTATGAAAATAATTCTACGCGGTAGGGGTCCTGAGAAAGGGTTTTTCACTGCAACATCATTCCTTTTGCAGTAGAACGGTATTTACGGAAGAACAGTTGCATCGTAGTTGCAAAAGGATACGCGTTCTTTCATCCGATTTAACATGCTATAAAATTATACATAATTATATTTATGCATTATATTATATATTTACTATAGTCCATTTTATTAAATCTTTAAAAAATTGCACAGCAATAAACATACACAGGACCGTTTCTGGAGGGCTTTTAAGCGCAGCTCTTGCGCATTTTGAGTGTGAAATCGGAGAATACCAAGATAACTCCTTTCACAAAAATAAATACTTAGTACATGCATTGTAGGAACACATATACGGCTTTACAGTCCCCGCAACCTTGATGCGTGAGTTGAGCTTTTTTATTTAATAAATTACTTAGTACGACGATGATTGGATGTAAAAAAAGAAAGAACAATTCATATAAAAACAGCTATCTTTTAACTTTTACAAGCGCACAAGCGTTTTTATTTAGTTTTTTTAACAGAAAAAAAATCTTCATTAATTTGACCAAAATAATCCTTTTTTGAATTAATATTTCATACCAATTTATTATAAAATAAACAGCATTAATTTAATATTTTTATTTATTTGTTTTTTATTGTTAATGTAATTCGCACTTATTTATTTATTCATATGCAACACAAGTTTATGATTTTTTTTTCATTTTGGGAAACATTACGAGAAAAAATGATATTCCTTAGCTCCCCCCATCTTGAGGGCACCAAGATACAATGTATGCATAAAAGAATCAGAACTAGAAAGGTACTTACTCTGTTGGAGCCAATATCTTCTTCTCGTCTGGGTTTCTTTGCTTTCCTATAAAAAAATATTCCCATTCACAACATTATCTCAAACACAGTCAGATTGTTTTCCTAGGCACAGGCAGCTTTCTCGGAAAATTTACACAGAGTTACACATCAGTGTGAGTTTTTTTTTTTTTTAAATTCATATTTAAATTTCTAATTTTAACTTCCTTAAGAATGGAAAAAGCAAAATTTTTATGCCGCCCCCCCCCTATAATTCATTTATTATGTTGAAAAACAAAACGAATCTCTTTTCGGTAGAATAATTTAATCACTATGCAAAAATATGACTTATATTTTGCAATTATTCTCCAAGTATATTTACTCTTTTAGTGTGAGATTACATTGAAATCTCAACAAATTGTAACATTAAAAATAATCAGAAGCCATGGACACTCCAAGCTCCAGAGAATAATTTTAAGATTCCGGCCATGATGTTTACTAGTCTCCATTAATGGCGAGACAATAAAATGCTGCAATCGGAGATATATATACCTGTGAATCCTGGCGAGACTCTCGACTTCCTTCGCAAAATGCGCCTGTAGCTCTGGAAGGCGAACTGTGATGCCGCAGATGGGGCAGAACTCGAAGAATTCTCGCTTTCGCTTGGTAACTGAAATAAAAAGATCGTTCCCGAGTTCAATCAAAGTGGCAACAGAAGTAATACACTGAATGCCCGGTTATCTGTGTGCTAATTATACGCGCAGTTTAAAAGCAAACGGATTATTCGCTTTTGCTCGTGCTTGAAATGTGGAGGTATTTCTTTTTTTCACTCTTAGCTCTTTTTGACTCTACGAAACTGATAGCAATTTGTTAAGGGGCGCCAAGATAAAGAACAGTTTTCCACACTCAGAACGTGGATAACTGGATCGAGAGATGGCGCAACCAAACACTTCCACCTCCAACATTCAGGAAAGAGCAAGCAGGGGAGGGAAATGTTCTCTCGTTTCCTTTACCAAATCCTGTTATTGACCACTTTGGGACCAATAACAGGATTTTTGAACACAGATTAACTAAGCATCAAAACAGAAATAAATTTCTGGAGAGCATTACTAACCTTGTTGATATGCATATATTGTTCAAATTAAAGATCCACCATGATCTTACCCAAAAAGATCAACAAGGGTGCAGGGGGTAGAGAATCAGCACACCAGGTGTAAACATTGTCTAGTTCATAAGTCAAGTTTGACATTCATAAAATACGTCTGTAAGTTCTTCCGCTTTTTTTTTTTTTGGTTCTCCAAGCTTTACGATTTTCCATGTAAAACCGCACATTACGTTGAATGGACAATAATCGGGAGCTTAGAATAGAATTCAGACTAATATACTGTAATAACTTACTTCTCTTGGTTCTGCGTACATCCACGTTCGACGTATCCTCGGCAGGAAGTTCGTTGGAGTTTTCAGGAGACACCAGAACGGATTCTTCAAAAGATGTTGAGAAGTAACTCGTTTCGTCAGAGTTGCCACCAGGTAGCAAAGTGTCCTCCTCACGGGATGAAATAATGATGTGGTTCCTCCGTTGGACTAAGTTCTGAGAGCATCCAGATACTGGCTCCTCCGGATTTCTACACGGTTCAGGCTTTTCTCCTGACGTACTACAATAATGTTCTGTAGAAGGAACACTGGAATTGGGTGCAGAAGCGGCGTTGGAGTTGTCGAAAGAAGCGACACTAGAACTCTCCATGCCACTCTCACTGTAATTATCACCGGATGCTTCACTTTGTATGTGCAACGAAGCAACACCGCAAGTTTCCAAAGAATCAACACTGCAGTTGCTTGGAGAAGCTCTGCCAGAAGCGAAGCTGGAATTATCTGTGGCTTCAATGCTCCAGTTGTCGGAGGCAACACTTGAGGTGTCTGCAGAGGCCACACTGGTGCGCTCGTTTTCTGATGAGGGTATTACTGAAAAGTTTGAAATAGATTCTGCAGAAGCATTATTAGCAGCATTCCTCTGTAATGATGATGGCTGGGATGAAGAAGCTTTGTCCCGAAGCCTTCGTAAAACAGAATTAACAACCCATTCTTGACTAGCATTAGGGATTGCCATTCCGCTATGACTCGCAGAGCTACGAGAGTTTTGACCCTCATTAACCTTCTGCAATGCTGATGATTGGTCTGAAGGTGCTTTTACTGGAAGCCGCCGCAAAACACAATTAACAACCCATTCATGGTTCTTATCTGGGATTTCACCTTCACTATGACTCGGAGAATCATGAGAGTTTTGATTTTCAGTAGTTTCCTGCAATGCTGAAGACTGAAATGAGGATGAACTTTCCCGAAGCCGTTGCAGAACAGAATTTACATCCTCTTCCTGGTTGACCTCTGGGATTTCCCCAGAACTCGTAGAACCACGAGAAATTTCATCTTCAGTACATGAACGGGTATTTTCATTGCTTTTTTGCGCGATACAGGACAAGTAATTCTTGCGTCGTATTTCTGATGAATATTTTACAGGACAAAGATACCTGCCATGGATTTCACCACATGAACATAAAATTTCTTCAAATTCAAGAGGAATGTTTATCTGCTGTGTGACTGAAAGGTTTGCTGATGCTCCATTTGGATAGGCAGATGGATGAACCAAAGTTGAAAAATCAGTTATTTGCTGAATGTGTACCAAAGTATGTAGGTTATCTGCCAAGATAGGAAGGTTGGAATTTTCCTGGACATTCCGTTGAAATGAAGTGCAGTCTCTCAACTTGGAAATGGAACCACTATTAGAAGAATTGTTTGACGCTCTGGTTGTTGTTTTTTCATTTCCAGTTAATCCATGATTAGGAAAGGTATTTTGCATGAGTACGTTTTCGTCGGCAGTACAGTCAGACTCGTTGCCATTTTCATCGTGTCCTCGAGCTAGTGTCCTCATGTAAGCCTTACTCTGAGTTTCAGGAGGATATCTCTTAGGACAAATATACCTTCCATGAGAACGACCGCAGGAGCATAAAATGTCCTCATACTCAATGTCTCGCTGCTGTTCGCCTGATAAGTTCAGCGAAATTCCACTTGGATTGGCACCCGGGACAAACACATAGGGAGAATCAGCCCCTCCCTGCTCGCAAGAAACGAATCTTAATGGCACACCTTTGACACTTTGCTGGTCTTCTATGGTGGTACGTATGGCAGGAGCAGTGGCAAAGAGGTTAAGAGTTTCTCTGGAATTCAATTGTGATGAAGAAGAGCTACTCAAATTGGAAGTGGAACCATTGAGTGAAGAAGTAGTCGAGTGGTTGGTGGTAGTAGTAGAACTTTCGCTGTCAAAAAATTCTAAGAGATAGGGAGAGCGATTTGGCAAGGGTATATTCTCGTCGCCACCAGCACCAGTGTCGGTTCTTGTATGCTCTCTCATCGAAAACTGGAAAATAAAACAAAATGAATGAATATAATTTTTAGCAGTTTAAGTTGGAAAAAATACTATTTAGTAAAGAAAAAAAGATGGCAAGTTTCAACTAAGGCGGTTAAAACCACTGGTAGAAACTGGTAAAAACTGGCATGGCAAAAACCCTTTTCTGCCACATTTGCGGCAGAAATTCCCCAAAGTAACGTAAAATTAGTAATGTTGCACGGTAAAAAATGCACGCGAAAATCAATTGAACTTCAACTTAAGTATAATTTAATCACATTCAAAATTGGGAAGATTCTCTCAAGTTCAGTAAAAATAGACAGCAAGGAACAGCTTAAAAAAACATCTATCACATTCATTGTCAATTTTATGAATGTTCAGATTTTCAATTTATTTTCCTTCAAATTTTTAGTTTAAATGATTTTAATTCCCCCAGATTTCAGGGTACAAAAGAAAAATAACTTCTTAAAAAATGTACTTCTGTTTTTTGAAAAGTATGTCAATGATTTTAGTTAAATATTACCCTTCAAATGCTAATCAGTTTGCTTTCTGAAATAAAAAAAAATAAAGGTATTTATTTATTAATATATGAAGTGATTAGTCGTAATTGCTTCATTGTGTACATTTTACTTCAAATTCAAGTTAGATTAAATTAACTTATATTTTTAATAATATCAATGTTCATATGCGCTAAATTATGTTTTTTTTCGAGGAAGGAAGGGGGGGGGGGGAGGCGATAGGTATCAGTCAGCAGCTTGAAGGGGGTGATGAGCTCAAAAAGATTGGGAAACACTGATCGAGTTGTTACCAAAGCCTAGTAGCTCAGTGGACGCTTCGCGCTCCCACGTCGTCTTCCCGGATTCTCGGGCAGGACACAGCCTTTTATCCCTTCAGTGTAGGGCTGCGACATCGATGTCGATGTTTTGGAAACATCGATGTTTTTGTTAGAACATCGATGTTTTTACCATCGATGTTTGAGGTTCGATATTTTTCCAACATCGATGTTTTGGGTTCGATGTTGGTTTCGATGTCGATGTTTTATATTCCAGTAAAGACATCCAAAGAGAAATATACGATAAGCATACTTATTAAAAAGTTTTCATCTTTAATCAGCAGCTGCAGTATTAACCTCATTGGAAAAAAAAATTCTATGATTATTATCGATGTTTTGCTCTCGATGTTTCTGAAACATCTATAATTTTTTGCCGTTTTTTATGCCTTTTAATGATCGTTGTTTCCCGTTCAATGTTTTTTTTTCTTCTTTCGATGTCCTTTCTACATTTTAGCAATAAACAACAAAAATTTGCGATGAAAACGACACAGCTTTCTCTATCCACTAGTTGAAATATCAACAACATAGGATTTATTTATTTTTATTATTATTATTATTTTTAAATAACTAACGATGATTTACTGTCAAGGATTTTTAAACATCGTTGTTTTGCATTTGGTATTTTTTTCCGTGATGTTTTACATTGCAGCAAAAAAACAAGTTTTAGAAAAATATGCCACAAAAAGTTACACAGTTAATTAACAGTTGCAGTATATATCTCGCTGTAAAAAGGTTTCTTAATTAACATCGATATCTCACAGTTGATGTTTTGCCTGGCGACGAAAGATAATTTAATTGAATGTTATAAGGAGAGGTGCTTGTAATGGGGAGTAACTGAATAACTGTACATTCAAATGTGTAAGCAATTAGAAAAAAAAAAAAGATCGATATTTTGAATCATCGATGTTTGAGAACATCGATGTTTTTTGGTCGATATATCAATACAATCGATGTCCTTATTTTCCAACACCGATGAAACATCGATGTTTTGCCTTCAATGTCACACCCCTATTTCAGTGGGTAGATAATGTCAGCACCAAACGTGCTTGGGAATTAAACCCTGGGGTTCCGCGTTCGGCTGATCATCTAACCGGAACATCTGCTCTGCAACCCACAGCCCTCGGGCACGAAAACTGAGACACGCACAGTGGGCCCCTGGCCAGGGTTTGTCAAAGCGGGCTCAGCCCGAAAAAACTCAGGTGGGTTTTTTCGGGTGGGCAACTTGAAAAAACCCACTACGTCGGTGAAGTGGGACTTTTCAAACTTTATGGCGTTTTGAAAACATTTCTTCCAGATACAAACTAAATATTACAACTATTTTGATCAATACAAAGTTCAGATATTGGTATTGATCAATTTCGTTATGATACTTAGTGTGTTATAATATTTAGTCTTGGTCATCTACTAGGTTCGGAAATTGTCATCTTGCTTTCCGGGCATTATATTAAGAAATAGAAATTAAAACTGTGTATGAATGTTACTTATTTTTTAGCCTACTTTCCCATTAAAAATAAAAGAGACGAAAAAGGTATTAAAAGTGGCTAATGCATCTAAAAAATATCGCCAAGTCCAAAACAAAGTCAAAAAGAAACAAAAAAAAAAAAGAAACAAATATCGAAAAATTAAAAATTTGAAAGTAGGGTATTGAGATGGGGAATTTGTGTGTGTGTCGGTCGGTCGGTCGGTCTGTCTGCCCCCCCCCCTAATAACTTTTGAATGAACATTCCGATTTGAACGAAATTTTTTTTGTTGGAAAGATCTCGGCGAGTACAGCTCATTCCCATATTTGATTTTTCGATTTGAACAATTTTTGGTTCAACTTTGAGCCGTTCAAACAACCTGTCCCCCATATTAATTTTTTAGTTAACAGTCCGATTTGAACAAACTTTTTTTGTTGGAAAGATCTTATGAAGGATACTTCATTCTCGTATCTACATTTTCGATTTGAACAATTTTTCGTTCAACATTGAACCGCTCAAGCAAGCTGTCACCCCTAATAACTTTTGAGTGAACAGTCCGATTTAAACAATTTTTTTTTTGTTCGAAGCATCTCGGCAAGGATACTTTATTACCCTATTTAAATTTTAAATTTGGACATTTTTGGTTCAACAATGAACCGTTCAAGCAACCTTTCCCCACTTAATAACTTTTAAGTGAGCCGTCCGAATTGAATAAACTTTTTTTTGTTCGAAAGATCTTATCAAAAATACTTCATTCTCGTTTTTAAATTTTCGATTTGAGCAATTTTTCGTTCAACATTGAACCGTTCAAACAAGCTCTCACCCCTAATAACTTTTGAGTGAACAGTCCGATTGAAACAAACTTTTTTTTGTTCGAAAGATCTCGGCAAGGATACTTCATTACCGTATTTAAATTTTCAATTTGAACATTTTTTCGTTCAACATTGAACCGTTCAAGCAACCTTTCTCAACCTAATAACTTTTAAGTGAACCGCCCGAATTGAATAAACTTTTTTTGTTCGAAAAATCTCGGAGAGACTCATTCCCATATTTCGTTTTTCAATTTGAATCATTTTTCGTTCAATGATGAACCGTTCAGAAAAAATTTAACATGAGCGCCACTGGGAAATTTAAATTGAATGTTGATTCTGAAAAAGCGGATTTCTTTCAAACTAACTTTGTAAGAAAACGGTTTTGATAAAAAATGTATGTAAAGTACTTTCCTGAAAAATCTTCTGTGAGGACTCTGATTCCGACTCCGCAAACATGGCGGAAATGCAGGCTCAGAAAAAAAATACTGACTAGGCAGACGATTTTTTGTTCATTTATTCATTTTTTTTGTTTAATTTATTATTATTATGTTTCTTTGTTTTTTTTTTTTTTTTTGGCAGACGATTTTTTTGTTTACAAAAATGTTTCTTCACGAGAGCATTTTATTCTTTATTAATATTTAACAACTGGCAACGGATTAAAAATAAAATTTGAGACATTTTATTAACGAACGAGGTTTTTTTTCTTTCTTTGATAAAATGTGTTTTGATGTTCTTTGTACTTTTATTTTATTTATTAATTTTTTTTCTTTTGAAAACGATTGTGAAATTTTTTTACGGAAGAACTATAACAGTTACTCTTTGAAAGGTGCGACAAAACTTTATTTACTCGTTTATTTACTTTTTACGTGTACAATTCATCTGATGAGAGGGGTATATTTTGCTTTTAGAAATCAGCTTTAAGCGCTATAAAGGTATGTTTGACATAATTTTCAGTTTCAGATATACAAGAGAATATTGATCAGATGCTATAGACTGCCGATGTCGATGTACGGGAAAGTAGGCTCGTTTAGTTCTTGTCAGAACTTCTTGTTAAATACTCAGAAGACCAAAAAAAGCAATAAGTATTTCCATCAACTTTTTTTTTTTTTTTTGCATTGTTGAGAAATTTTTTTTGATAAACTGCAACTAAGATTGTCTTTTTGACAGCTGTTTAAGGAGATGTTGCCAAGTGAAAAAGTTACTTTATAATCGTCAAAATTAGCTTAATCAGTCAATGATTCCGCCTGATTCCTTAAACAGTAACCATAGATAACTGACTATTCTCCCATATTATTATATAAAAGTGTGCACGTATAATACTCACATCTAACACGAAGGTCAGTAGGAATTTTAAAAAATTCAATGTTACAATAATTCTTACAAACTTGCCGAATAATAAAAATATTAGGAGGTCACAGTGACCTCTTTTCAGGGTTTCCCTGATTCCATGAAAAGTAAAAGTAGCGAGCTGTAGTTTAGCATACAATGTGTTAATAGAGAATGAGTTTTTTTATTCTGATTCTTGAAAAAGAACTGAAAAGACATTGTTTTTTCGGGTTAGTGAAAAAAAAAAAAAAACCGGGCGGGCTGGGCTTTTTAAAAAAAACCCGGATTTTTTTTTTCAAAAACCCTGTCTCTGGCTTCCTACGGGATTCTTATATCGGATGCAAAGAGGTAGCGTATTTCTAAATGAAGGCATCAAAACTATAAAAACGGCAAATAGAAGAATTAAATAAAATACAAAATTTTAGTTTACATTTCAATAAGTTTCTACAATGAGTATTATTAATAGTTATTGATTAATCGCCGAAAATAAATTGGAGTAAGGCGAAACAAAATGGTGGGGATAAAAAAGCATAAGGAAAAATAAAAAAATTCTGCTGGTTTTTTTAAAGATGAAAACACTGGAAATCCGGTAAAATACCGGAATACAATCGCCCCTGCCTGCAGTACCCAATAAATAGCAACAATAATCTTGACTCTTCAGCTCTTCTGAAAGGACGTAAACGATCTGTGCAAGGGCGTATTTAAGGGGGGCGATGAAGATTTTTTCAAAAGTAGGTGTTCGGTTCATGTTTGCTCAAAAAAAAAAAAAAAGAAAAATGTCCACTCTATTAAAATTGTTTTCAAAGGTGTACATAGGGAAGGGCATCAGGGGGTCTTTCCCTCCTATACCCCCCCCCCGAAAAAAAATTTGATTTTTTTTTAATAATTATTATTCGGTTTAAGTTTACTCTTAAATTATTCATACTTTTAGCTTGAAATACATAAATAAATAAATAATTATTGTTAATAATAATTCGTTAGATGGCACCAGGCAGTGGTGCAACCCAAGAGGGTCAGGGAGCCCTTGCGCTTTTCTCCAGAGAAAAAAGAACGTGTCTTGGGAAAATGAAGATATTTCAGTTAGAAAACACATAGAAAAAATCCTAATCATTTTGAAAAGAAATCTTTAAATGAAAAATATTCAACACATGTAGAATATTAGTCAGCGAATTACGTTTCTCTCTTTCTTCTCATTCCCCCTTTTTTTCTAGTCAGTTAGGAAATAAGAGTCTTTAAAACAATGCTACACTCAATAAATTTAAAATAAAGTGTAATCATTTTCGGTTTTAGTTTTTTCACAAATAATTTCCAAGTTTTCAACTGAACAAAAAAAAAAAAAAAAAAAAAAAAATCGAAAAGAGGTAGAAGTCCAACCAGCCGAGCTAGAAGGGGCACGTAATTTTCAATCTCTTTACTAGTGGTGAAATTGAAGTATAGAGTGCCTCTCAGTGGCGGGTTTAGGGTAGGAAGGCGAGGCCCGTATATCCGCCAAGAAGGAATTCTAAGAAGGTTCATGACCCCCCCCCCCTTAAAGAGCTCAAAGAGATCTTAAAATTTCGCTTTTTGCAACGTTTAATTTAATTGCAGTATCAAAACTTCAATATCCAAAAATTTTCAGCAGAGAGTTCTTTTCCCGCTTCTTCTTCAATACCTTGGTCAAACATTGCCTCAAATGGCATTTTAGAGATTTAAAATTCAAACAGTTAACGGTAGTTGATATCCCCCTTACTTTTCTATAGTCTTTAGCTCTAAAATGTGTTTTTAGAAAAGAGAGAGCTTCCGAATTAGTCTCTATGCCCAAAAATTTCCGGAAGAGTCCCTAAATCCTTTTATTATCCTAAATGTTGTCAGACAAAGCCTAAAAGTAGTTGTTCCTATCAAGAATCATGGCGTAAGCGGCGCTATTGAATTGTTTTTAAGGGGCGTTTTTAAAAGTGTTTGTTTTATTTTTCATTCACGTGTGACTCTCGTTTTTAAAGGGATCTTCGTGGAATTCTTGGATGATAAGTTTTTGCTCTTGGGGGATGGGGGTAATGGGCACCTCTGCTAAAAGTAAAATTTTGAACCTTCAGTTTCAAAAAATAGAGCTTAAATTTGCATTCTTGAAGCTTCAATGCCGCAAAATTTCGGGGCACAGCACCTGAATCCTGCCCCTTCTCTTAACGGTATTAAAGATAACCTAAATAAAAATGCTTTTAAAACATTAATTTCGAAACCTTTCGGGAGAGAGTCCTTGCTAACGTTATTACCAAAGATGGTCTAAAGTAAAGACGGCTTAAGGTTTCAATTTTAAAAATTTTCGGAAGGAGATCCCTAACCACTTTTTGTCTCTTAGCGTCTCCAAAGAGAAAGCGAAATTGCGCATCTATGTATCGAAAATCTTTCAGGGGACTGTCTTTGAACTTTTACTTCCCAAAGATAACTTAAATGAGACTTCAGTTCAATAAAAAAAAATATTCTTTTCTTTTACTCTATCATGAAGAAATATATCCTGAGTTGTGCTTCAGTGCCAAAATATTTCAGGAGAGATGCCCCGAGTTTTCGCAATTCCTTTAACTTCACTAAAGATAGCCTGAAATTGCGTGTTTAGAATTTAAGTTTCAGTAAGTTTCCCAGAGGAGTCTTGATCCTCATACGTCATCAAAAGTAGCATAAATAATTTCAATTTTGAAAAAAGTTTTTGAGGGAATCTAAAATTTCATAATTTTCTATCTTTTCCAAAAATTACAATCTTGTGATTCAATTTGAAAATTTCTACCTGTCATACATTTTTTGCGAAAAAAAAAAAAAAAAGAAAGTTGAGGGGGCTTGATTATATGGGCCCCCTCCGAAATAAAAACCTATATACGCCACTGGATCTGTGGATGAATGTTTTTCTTTTAGTATAACCTTCAAATATTAAGTTCACTCCCATTTCCCATTTTTTTTCACCTGGTAAAAAAAAATATTTCGTTTGAACATTTCCATACATAAAAGTCAAATACCGAAGAAAAAAATAAGAATTAAATTATTTGTGACATTTAAACTTACTCCCCGATAAAATAATAATTTCAGTAGAAAATACCAATGATTAAAGGCAACTTTTAAACATCAAATAACAAAAGATAATTTCTTATAAATAAGTAATGTGTGACAATAATTAAAGGAATTAATAACAATGTGCGACAAAATGCTTAAAATCATAATAATTGTCAACAAATCACGATGAAAACTTCCTTTTCCCTCTCATTCACATTCATTAACTTCAATTGATCAAAAAATGCCACAGAAGAAAAACTAACAAATGCAAAAATTCATATTGTTTAATATGAATTTTTGCATTTCATGAATTTTTGCAATGAAAATCGATTTTTTTAGGTGAATTTCTAACAGAAAAAAAAAAACTCAGTCTTAGTTGAGCACTAGGTAGTCGAAACCAGGAGGCCTTGGTCGAAGGCGGGGGGTTAACCCCCCCCCCGGCGAGGTTTTTGTTGTTTTGCCGATGTTTTGTTGGTCTCCACCCTTTGACCCCCTCCCCCCTCCTGGAAAAATTTTAAATGATTGGCTTGGTCAAGGGAGTATCCAGCTCCACATGGGAGGAGGGGGGATTACCATAAATTGAGCAGTTGCCCCCCCCCCAATCCGATTTGAGAAATAATGTAATTATGTATCTGTCTATGTTTGTGCATTTTATTGTCTTTCCCTTTTTAACGCCTTGAGTATGTACCTTCTGTTCCCCTTCTACGCAAAATTATGAAATAACAAGCCTGGGAGGAACTTTTCAAAATTTCAACTTTTCCCTGGAGTGTGGGGATAAGATTTGTATTGTAACACTTTTGTAAGAGAATGCTTTGTTGTGGGGAAGAAAAGAGTTTTTGGAGCTGTATTATCTTGCGTTTAGTTCAATGCGGTACGAATCCACCAAAGCAGTAATAACTTAGCCCTTTCAAAGAAGAAGAAACATAAACACGCACCATAAGAAGAAATATTTGCAAAAACATTCACAAAATTACAAGAGCCGAACACAACGATAATTTTGAAATTGAAGCAATCGGCTAAAATTTATCTCTCTCTCGTCCGAGGGAGGGCGGGGGTTGAATCCTTTTTTTTATTTTGGAAGGGGAGCAACTGCTCTACTTTGCTCCCCCCCCCCTCTTCTCTGGATACGCCCTTGGCGATAAGTCAAACTAAATTTTACTTTAATACAGATATTTTCAGAAAAATCAACATTATGTCACAGCCGGAAAATCAAGATCTCTACAAGTGCGCCGATTTATCGGTAGTAATTGATAATCGGCCACTTAGCTTATCTGTAATTTGCCAATTTTCAAAGACAAATCGGCTGAAGAATGACTTTTCAATTAAGAATACTTTAAGTATGCCTGAAACTAGGGATGCACCGAGTAGCCGAGTACCGAGTACTCGGCCTTTCACTACTCGGCCGAGTACCGAGTACCAATTGTTTTTTAAAAAATTATTGACATACAGCGGTACAGGATTAGAAATCATTACAAAATTTTACTGTTCTTCTCGACCAGTGAACAGGAATATATACTGGTTAACAAACACCATCACTAGTCCACCTTAAATCATTAACCACATTTTTTTTCTGAAAAAAAAATGGTGGTCCTTGGATTGTTTATTATTTTTATAGTGATTCGAGGCGAGTTTTACTGGTCTGGAACCAATGGACCAGCAGTAAATTCGAACCCTGACATATGAACTGATCATTGGAATGGACCTCTATATGATAGTTCTTAGAACAAAAATCCCACTGAATTTAACTTATGCATTGTTTAAAATATTTTATTTATTTTGTCAAAACTGTTAGAAAAAAGTTATTTTTAAAATGAAACTACATTAAATGAATAAATATAAAGTATCAATTAAGTTGGAATTATATTAATCTATTATTGATTAGTTCTAATTCTCTATTTGAATAATTTTTAAAAGCTTTTGGGGATATTAAAATAAAGATTTACTCTATTGAAGCTATCACTAGAAAATGCTGAAAGATTAGTTTTTTTGCATCATAATTTAAGATACAACAATTTCAATTATTAAAATATTTTGCTGGCATTTTCCCTTTTTTTCTTTAAATATTAGACAATCTTTTTCTTACCCTAACAAAAATGACTTAATTTTACTTCTCTGTGTTGTTATCACTATGCCACAAGTTTGAATCTGCAAAACCATGATTTTAAAAATTCGTAATCTAAATTTTTAAATGATTAGAAATATATTGGAATATGATTGGAAGTTTCTTTTTAATGAGTTTATTAATATTCATCTTAAAGGTAAGTTCCCTTACACCAATATGCGATATGAAAAAGTTAATTACATTTGCACATTCTTAGTTAATTTTTATGCTGATTTGGAATTATAACTTTTTAAGGTAGTAGTCTGGTAACTTATGCCTATTTTCACGGCTTTTTTGGAGGGTGGTTTTTTATAGGAAAATAAAAATGAATCTTCTTGAATATTAAGAGTGTTTTTATTTACATATTGAAGATATAAAAAATTACTTATTTGAAAAAATTTAATAGTTTTTTACTATTATTATTGCCCCTCGAAGTTGGAACCTCAAAAAAAAAAAAAAAAAAATGCGCGTGGGTCCTCAAAAAAAAAAAAAAAAAATGCGCGTGGGTGGCCCGGGGCCCGGGTGATTTTGGCTCTTGATGTTATCTGAAATCAAATATTCTTGATTATTCTTAATCTATAAATATGTCATTTTGGTCGGAACTACTGAAGTTAAATTTCAAGAGTAAATAATAAAATGGCGGACTTTGAAAAAAAAAAAAGTCCTTTTATTTTAGCAAAGAAAGGGTTGTAAAATAAAAAGTTAGGGGTGAAAAAAATTCTCTTTAGTTCCGACGAGAACTATGAGTGTGTAGAACAGCCTGTTAAAATTTGAAAGCAATCGGTTCAGTAGAAAAAAAGTTAGGACCCGGGCCGACCAGAAAAACAATGTTTTGAGAAAAACGCGTTTAAAGTTTAACAACAAACTCCGAGGTGCTCTAGGAAACTCATTATAACTCCCGAAATATTTCGAATTTCTGTCTGAAATTTTTAGTATATTCTTAAGACATTGTACTTTCAAATTAAGCAAAAAAAAAAAAAAAATCGATTTTTTGAATCCAAGTTACCAGACTACTATTTTAAAGGTTAGACTCTGAGGCGCTCTAGGACATTCGTTCTAACTCCCGAAATATTTCGAATTTCTGTCCGAAATTTTCACAGTATATTCTCAAGACATTGTACTTTCAAGTTAAGCAAAAAAAAATTTTTTTTCGATTTTTTGAACCCAAGTTACCAGACTACTACCTTAAAAACTTATACGTAGAATTCAGTCATATTTTATAAATATACTAGCTGCGTAGCCCGGCGTTGCACGGGCTGTAATGTAGTGAAGGCAGTTTGAGAAAACTACTCGCCACCAAGGCGGCTCGCCTTTAAAGAAATGAGGAAAGTTTAAATAGTTTACTCGCCGTCAAGGCGGCTCGCCTTTACAGTAGCCAGGAAAGTTTCAATTCACTATTCGCCGCTAAGGTGGCTCGCCTTTAAAGTACTAAGGAAAAGTTTAATAAACTACTCCCCGCTAAAGCGGCTCGCTAAAAAGCTTTCCTGCATCAAAGAATCAATCGAATTATTTGCACATGCTTCCTCAAAAATAAAGACGATGTCAAGTAGCGCATACTTAGTACTCTCCCTAAATAACAAATAAAATTCCATTCCAAAAACAATTATTTCCAAACCGCTTTCTTCCTGTAAAATTAATTGCAAAATTCTAAACGACAAAGTTCTTTTAATATTTGGATCGCAGCCAGAAAAAGTCCCTTCTAAAAACAGCAATTGCAATTTTATTTAAAAACACATTTTCAAAATGGTACCAGAGAAAAAAATATGTCATTAATAATTAGAATAAAAACAATTGTTAGAACTTTGTTATAACACGTATTCAAAATGACAATGGAAAAAAATAACACTCTTTCATTTTAAAAAGTTCAACTTAATTAACGTTTTAATTTAAAATCGCAACGGAAAGAAATAAATATCTTGGAATTTTAAATAGTTCAATAATTTAATTAACGTTTTAATTCAAAATGGCAACGGTAAGAAAAAATGTCTTGGAAGTTTAATCATTTATTAGGCTTAATCGCTTTAAATTTGACTACTTATGGATCGCAGCCAGAAAAAGTCCCTTCTAAAAACAGCAATTGCAATTTTATTTAAAAACACATTTTCAAAATGGTACCAGAGAAAAAATATGTCATTAATAATTAGAATAAAAACAATTGTTAGAACTTTGTTATAACACGAATTCAAAATGACAATGGAAAAAAATAACACTCTTTCATTTTAAAAAGTTCAATTTAATTAACGTTTTAATTTAGGGCCGAATTCAAATGAAACACCATTGCAGTCGCTTCGAGGCGATCGTATATTGCAACCGCTACTGTAAGTCGAATTCAAGTGAATTCGTTTCACTTGAATCCAAATTTTGGAATTTGCGATTGCATTGGTAAGTTGCGATCGTCCGTGTTTCACTTGAATTCCTGCCTTAAAATCGCAACGGAAAGAAATAAATATCTTGGAATTTTAAATAGTTCAATAATTTAATTAACGTTTTAATTCAAATGGCAACGGTAAGAAAAAAATGTCTTGGAAGTTTAATCATTTATTAGGCTTAATCGCTTTAAATTTGACTACTTATTAATTGATATCTTCGCTAATTAAAATCGTATAATTATATAAATTGAAACTAATGAAGCCTGAAAAATTACCTATCTATCGGTACCTGGTTCGACTTTCAGTTCAGTGGCGTTCAGGAGACAGAAGCGTGACATAGAAAGATAGTTAGAAAGAAAGATACTCAGTTTTTAATATAAGTAGACTAGCTGCGTAGCCCGGCGTTGCACGGGCTGTAATGTAGTGAAGGCAGTTTGAGAAAACTACTCGCCACCAAGGCGGCTCGCCTTTAAAGAAATGAGGAAAGTTTAAACAGTTTACTCGCCGTCAAGGCGGCTCGCCTTTACAGTAGCGAGGAAAGTTTTAATTCACTACTCGCCGCCAAGGCGGCTCGCCTTTAAAGTACCAAGGAAAAGTTTAATAAACTACTCCCCGCTAAAACGGCTCGCTAAAAAGCTTTCCTGCATCAAAGAATCAATCGAATTATTTGCACATGCTTCCTCAAAAATAAAGACGATGTCAAGTAGCGCATACTTAGCACTCTCCCTAAATTACAAATAAAATTCCTTTCCAAAAACAATTATTTCCAAACCGCTTTCTTCCGGTAAAATTAATTGCAAAATTCTAAACGAAAAAGTTCTTTTAATATTTGGATCGAAGCCAGAAAAAGTCCCTTCTAAAAACAGCAATTGCAATTTTATTTAAAAACACATTTTAAAAATGGTACCTGAGAAAAAATATGTCATTAATAATTAGAATAAAAACAATTGTTAGAACTGTGTTATAACACGTATTTAAAATGACAATGGAAAAAAATAACACTCTTTCATTTTAAAAAGTTCAATTTAATTAACGTTTTAATTTAGGGCCGAATTCAAGTGAAACGAAACACCATTGCAGTCGCTTCGAGGCGATCGCATATTGCAACCGCTACTGTAAGTCGAATTCAAGTGAATTCGTTTCACTTGAATCCAAATTTTGGAATTTGCGATTGCATTGGTGAGTTGCGATCGTCCGTGTTTCACTTGAATTCCTGCCTTAAAATCGCAACGGAAAGAAATAAATATCTTGGAATTTTAAATAGTTCAATAATTTAATTAACGTTTTAATTCAAAATGGCAACGGTAAGAAAATATGTCTTGGAAGTTTAATCATTTATTAGGCTTAATCGCTTTAAACTTGACTACTTATTAATTGATATCTTCGCTAATTAAAATCGTATAATTATATAGATTGAAACTAATGAAGCTTGAAAAATTACCTATCTATCGGTACCTGGTTCGACTTTCAGTTCATTGGCGTTCAGGAGAAATAAGCGTGACATAGAAAGATAGAAAGATAGTTAGATACTCAGTTTTTAATATAAGTAGATTAATAGTAAATGATTGCATTATATATACAGGGTGTCCACTCCAATCGTGGACCAATAGATAATTTCTAAACCGTTAGAGATAAGCATATAGTTTATTTAGGAAAAAATCTCCAAATTACGAAAGGAATTTTGGGTCTATTCAATGTTTTTCAAAAAATCAAATTTTGAAAGAGTTACGAAATTTAAATTTTTATACAGCCCCCCAGTCCTATCAATCATATTTAGAAAAACATTCTTGACACTGTAACGTTTAAAACTAAAAAAAAACTCACTGTTCTACGACAAAAATTGACCGAGTTATGACGTTTTGAAAAATCAAGATTTTGAAAGATTTCGCATTCGGTTCCTTAAGCGATCGCTCGATGACGTCATGAAATAATGTAAAATCTTGATTTTTCAAAACGTCATAACTCGGTCAATTTTTGTGGTAGAGGAGTGATTTTTTTTTAGTTTTAAACGTTACAGTGTCAAGAATGTTTTACTAAATATGATTGATAGGACTGGGGGGCTGTATAAAAATTTAAATTTCGTAACTCTTTCAAAATTTGATTTTTTGAAAAACATTGAATAGACCCAAAATTCCTTTTTTAATTTAGAGATTTTTTCCTAAATAAACTATATGCTTATCTCTAACGGTTTAGAAATTAGCTATTGGTCCACGATTGGAGTGGACACCATGTATATTTGCATATTTTTAATTATTGAAAAATGTGTCTTGAACTATTCAATTTTCTTCAACTACTCGGTATCAGCCGAGTACCTGATCCAAATTTGGCCGAGTACCGAGTACTCGGCAAATTGGCTGAGTACCGAATATTTAACGAGTACTCGGTGCATCCCTACCTGGAACAAATGATCAACGACAAATAAATGTAATTTTCAGCAACTTGTAATAACATAAATAGATAATAGTAGTAGTAAAATATATTTTTTAAAGTTAATTTGTTCATTTCAAAAACATCTATTGAATTCGAGTGTAATTAAAAATATACAGAAGTATGAGGATGTGAGATGGCTCTCCCCCATCCCCAACTTTTAAGGAAATACCCTGATTTGAAGAGTTTTTTCTATTTCTCTTATTATAACCACTGAATATTGCATTTCTAGTTTTTTTTAGATTACAAAATCACAACTTTTTCATTAAACAACATTTTATTGTCATTATTAAATATCTTTTGACTTTGTAAACTTTAAGTACCCACTTTAATTACATGTATATATACCTCCCCCCCCCCCATTGATATTTGAAGAAATGATATTTTTATAATTTAATCTTTGTCTTTTTTGCACCATAAAAAAAACCTCAACAACGCTTTTTTGACTGCTACTAATGATAAAAAAGTCGCTGCTAAATTTAAATTACAACATGAAAATTATAATGTTGTAAATTAGATACAGTCAACTTGCAGCCAAATAAAAGCTTAGTCAAATTAAAATTTTTTGAATTGTTTCTAAAAACGCTTTCTAAACGAAAATGCAATGGAAAAGAAATAAGTATTTAAAATAGTAAAAATAATGATAAAAGAATTACTATTTATTTATTGTTTTTGATGAATGAATTCAAGGCCGTAGCCAGGATTTTTTTTCGGGGGGGGGGGTTCGAAGTGAAGAAAGTTTGTTTGAAAAAAAAATAAACAATGCAACTTTTATGACGCAATGGGAGCAAAGGCTGTTCGTACGGAGGGGGGGGGGGGGGCAAGGGGGCACCTGCTCCCCTTCACTTCCGAAAGTAAAGGGGCCCTGCCCTTCACTTTTTGGAGCGAAAAATTAACGGTCGGTTATTTACTGGGTGGATTGATTTATTTCATGAAAATTAAAAACTGAAAATAACAAATGTTTTTTTTTTCCTCATCTTATTTCACAAGAAAGGAACTTTGAATTGCAAAGGGGATATCTACAGTAAAATCCATCCTGCATTTCAGACTGTATTAAGTTTTTGGAGGTCATTTGTTAAAATCCAATAATATAGGCAAATTTTACAGAAAAAAAAAACAACTTTAGGGTGCCGCCCTAAGCTCCTCACAAACTTCTTTTGATCCCCCAATTTCTTGGTGCTCCAGCCACCTATGATTGGGAGTATGTTGGACTAACAGGAAGGAGAGCGAAGTTGAGGTAATGGACAAGATGTTAATCAATAGGCTTTTGGGAAGAAGGAGAGGAGTCTTTCTCCTCTCCTGCATTCAAATAAATTTATCAGAATTTATGACGACATCATGTTTGAAAAATTGAAGAAAAGATAATTAAAGAAACTCTGCGACTTGGTGACCTTCTCTGCGACTTGGTGACGTGGGATCCGTGGGACCGAAGGAAGGAACATAAAGGAGTGCGACGATAAATTGCTATGTGCTATAGGGGTCGAGAAATATAGTACAAAACACTTCGCACCCAGAAAACAAAGAATGCATTTTCGTTAACTCATCACCTCTCCATTGATAATAACAATAACTGATTTAAACATCTGTATCTGTTTTTACTGTGATTCAATGG
>JAXGGA010004272.1:0-90503 GCA_038373865.1 Uloborus plumipes | reverse complement strand
AAAACAATTGCTCAATTGAAGTAATTTCAAATTAATTTGCTCCTTTGGGAAATTAATTAACTGATCAAACTAACTGCTGCTATGTAGAGAAAATTACAACGTTAAGGAGACACAAATAAGTAGGGATACTGCAGACACGTGTTTTGGCGTTACAAGGAACGCCTTTTTCAGTGCGAAAAAAAATTGAGCTTAAGGATGCACAGACATCCGACATGTCTGTACATCCATAAGCTCAAAATTTTTTTTGCATTGAAAAAGGCGTTCATTGTAACTCCGAAACAAGTGTCTGCAGTATCCCTACTTATTTGTGTCTCCTTAACGTTATAATTTTCTCTACATCAATAGCACAAAGGTATTTGTAAACTTTAACTGCTGCTACTAATTACTCTCTGACCAAAAGAGGCTCCAGGGACGGGCAATCCGGATGGATGCCCATTGGCTCTGAATCATTTGTTTTTTTTGACACTAAAGAAACAGCAGTGTATATTTCGTAACCAATTGAAAATCTTAAATTATTTTTTGTTCTATTAACAACATTATTTGTATCGAAGTTTTTTGGTTCTAAAGCCTACTGATACAAATTGTAGAGTCCGCAGCATTAAGCATTTCATTGTGTGTATGAAGTTATTTTGTTCCAAAAATTTTAATTTTTCAAGCTGAAATAAAATTTTTGCATTTTCATTATCTGTAATGTACCAGTGTTAAACAAAAAAACTTTTGTTTGCATATAATAATTAGATTCAGAGGGAATGGAACTCAATTTGATCAACTTTTTAACGTATTTTTATGAGTAGAGTCCGCATTTTTTTTTTTCTTTTTGCCATGATTACTTAATCTACAGTTTAATTAGCACTTTATTTCATTTTAAGTTTGTGTGCTGGTAGAATGTCTACACTGGTAAAAAATTAATTAATTTCTCTTTTTTGAAGTAATAAATATTGATGTTCAAACTTTCTGAAATGTAGACTGTAGAGTTCGAAGCATTCAAATACTGTGAAATGATCTCATAATAAAATTGATGTTGCAGACGGTAAATTTAGAATGGGTTGCTTTGCTAAAATGTTTCTATGGTCAAAGAATAACTACCTCTTTCATAATATCTAATTTAAAAAAAAAACATTTATATTTTCAAAATGTCGCTAAATTCATAAATATGGTTCCCGCCCATTATACCTTATGTACCTATTTTTAAGGAATGGTCCCGATTTCTCAAATGACTGAGAGATGCTTTCTTTTAAAATTCCCGGGCAGCTGAAAGCCAAGACGAGCCTCTCGTCAGTGTCCACAACAGGCCCATTTTTCCCAGAAAACTTATCAGATTACTCTGATCCCTTCAAAGATCCTAGTTTCTTACTTGACTGACATGGCCTCTTGTCGGCCCTGTGAAATTCAGAGAGCGATAGTCAATGATAATTTCTAGTTTTCAGTTTTTGGTTATTCCATTTCCAATAGGAGCAATAAAACATCAAAATTCCAAGCCGATTAAATTACATGCTGCTAAAGTTAGTGCAATAGTTATGAACTAAGTCAGGTCGGTGTTAAAAATATTTTCGAAAAAAAGAACCAACTTCAGAACTTCAATCAGCAATTGCTCTAAAAAGTAGAAAATAATTTTATTCTTTGAACACCATCGATAATACTTTTAAACATAAGTTTTGACGTCGGCGCAAAAACACTGAATAGAATGATACGAAGTACAAGTCAACTAAACTCACGTTTGTGAAAATTGCTACACCATGAAGAAATCGTCATAATTGAATGAAATTCAATACACAGCTGAGTGATAATGGAATGATGATTTAACTTAGAAAGCCAACAAACAATAAAAAAATATTGAAATTAGTATTTTGTGTAGCCACCACGAGCTGCAATAAGTGCTGCTACGCGACATGACATGGAATCAAACCAATTTTTAATGTCTGCCTGATCAAGAGCAAGAGCATTCCACACTGTTCGTATGCGTACCGTAAAATGGGGTTAATCGGAACACTTTTCAGCTTTTATTGTAAAAAAAACAGTTAAAAGATTTTTTTTTAATTTTATTTTTTGGATAAAAACTTCGGTCTTGCTTTACTTTTGATATTCCAAGCAAAGACAAAACATTTTGAACAATTATTATTAAAATATATAGGAAATTATGGGTGTTCCGAATCACCCCATTGATAGGGGTCAATCGGAACACATGTTAAAATTTTTATTTTTTTCAATTTAACCTGTTATAGGTCTCACAAACATGAGTAATATTGATGGGGGAGAATAAGAACAGATAATTACTGTCAAATAAATGTATAATTTCAACACCAGTAGACGTTTATAATTTGTCAAAATTCAAAATCATTTTGAACTTATGAAAAATGAAAAGTAACTTAAAGAAATGCTTTTGAATTGAAATACAAAGATTTAACATGAATGGAAGTCCCTCATTTCGTCCACAAATATGTACTTGTCCTTAAAACTAGCAATTGTGATTTGGCTTAAGTTTTTTCATAACATCTCCTGGGATGAATTCTGCCTTTTCTTTAGTTTCTTGAAACCTCTGGGTTTCGGGGATTGTCCTGAAAGTTTTTTTCGCTTATTCATCTCTGTCTGTGTGCTGGACTTTAGCTACATAAAGTCTGTGACTTTCCCCCTCGTATTTTAAGTAAAAAGAAGTCTCCTGGAGAAAAAAATCTTTTGAAATCTGCATTTTTTGTCATTCTAAGATCTAGTTGTTCACGAGAAGGGATAAACAGTAATAAATCCTTGTCTTTGTCTTGATTAGAAGAATTGGGGTTAGAATCTTGATTTTTCAAACGGTTTCCTTCATATAAGTTTGAATTGGAACAACAGAACTAAGTGTTCCGATTCACCCCGCAAATTTTATTCCTATGGCATTTTTTAGAATTCTTCATTTTTATGACACAATTTATAAAAAATGTAAATTCTAATGTGGTATTCTGTTGTTCAGATACATGTATAATTGAAACATACCACTCTTAATTTTTGAATATAAGAAGGTTTGTTCTTGCATGTGAAGTTTTGCAGTCTATGAAAATGTGATGTTTTCTAGCATTCCACGTGCAGCCCTCCTTAGAAGCCAATAGCGTTGCCAGATTGACAAAAGTAATTTTTTCCTACTTCCTATGATCTAACCTTTCTAAAAAAAAACTCATGGCGAAAAATACCCAATAGTATATTTATGAAGAATTTCTTTGTGCGGTCGGGAAGTTTTGTTCCGATTGACCCCGCTGTTCCTATACACCCCATTTTACGGTACCCAAAGTTCGTCTGTAGAAGCAACAAGACGAGGATCATGAACGAGACGTTGACCAATGAAATCTCAGATATATTCAATCGGCGGCATATCCGGGGAATACACTGGGCAGGGAAGAAGCTGTACCTTATGCGATGCAAGGAAGGATTGAACAGTCCTAGCGACATGAAGGCTGGAATTATCCTGCTGAAATACAGCGCCAGGCAAGCCTTGAAGGAAGGGGACAGCTTGGGGCCGTAGAACTTCACTGATGTACCGGTTGCTGTTCAGATTGCCCACAATTCGTAGCAATTGATATCGTCCGTGATATGATATGGCACCCCAGACCATGACTCCAGGTGTTCTTCCACTGTGACATTCGATAATGCACTCTGGAAGGTGGCGTTCACCGGCATAGCGTCGGACGCGAATGCGGCCATCATGGTACCACAAATTAAATCGGGATTCGTCAGAAAACAACATACTGCCAATCAGCACGCTAGTCCTTATGCTGATCGGCGTATTTTAGCCGCAGGCGGCGATGGTTCCGCGGGAGGGGGATCCTGTATAAAGGAGTCCTTGTGCGCAGTCCGCGCTGCTGCAGACGTCTACGAATTGATGAAGCACACAATGAAACACCTGTAACTGTTGACCACTGCGCTGCCAGTTGTCTAGAAGAAGTTTTACGGTCCGTCAGCACCATGCAGATCAGGTGTCTATCATTGCGCGCTGACGTCACATTTCGGGGTCCACTCCCGGATTTCCGAGTTGTCCGACACTCGTCCGTCCACTGCTTCCAAACATGCATCACTGTGCTGCTGTTACGCTGCATACGAGCGGCTACTTCACAATAAGATAATCCAGCTTCACGAAGGCCGATGATCCTCCGCCGTTCAAACTCCGTAAGTTGTTGAAACCTCGCTCCATACTCGCTAACCATACACGCCTTGCTGCAGCCATCTATTTATTCGGATAAATCCGGCGTTCAGGGGGCGCTGCTCAGCGTACGCATGCGCTACGAGAGTAAAATACTAATCATTTGCATATCAAATCCTACTTTGCATTTGCTGAAAATTTCAGCCCATTCGTATAAGTCCTTCATGGTGTTGTAATTTTCAAACATGAGTTTATAAATATAAATTTCAATGGATCCAGGTTCTTTAATCGCATTCGCATACATTACATTGGCAACCACATATTTATGTAATCGTACAAATATTCTATTTTTAACTTTCAATGGTTTCTCTTTAAAATGTTGGCAAAATAAAGTTAAACATCATTTTACCTATCGTTTTCGTCCCAACTTCAAAACATATGCTCAACAAGAGTAGTATCGATGGTGTTCATTTTTTTTTTAAACTTTTTAGAGCAATTGCTGATTGAAGTTCTGAAGTCAGTTCTATTTTTTTTTTTTTTTTAATGTAAATGAACTTCAGAAATAATTTGACATTTCCATTGTGAAACTTCACCTTATTAACCGACTTCAACAAAGGAGGAGGTTATGCAATTCGTCGGAGATTTTTTTTTTTTTTTTTTTTTTGTATGTGATAAAATTACTCGAAGACACCTGGACCGATTTCAAAAATTCTCTTTTTGTTCGAAAGGGTTACCTGTCCGATTGGTCCCATCGTCTCGTGCTCCGGGTTTGATAACGGGAACCTGCAGAAATCGATCGAAAAAGAAATCGGGATTACAGATATCGTAATAATGACAATTTTGAATGTCTCTCTAGATTACATGATGAAATTTATTTCTATGGTCTTTTTGAAATTTTTATATATTTATACGATTACTCGAAGACGCCTAAACCGATTTCAAAAATTCTGGTACCGATAGATTTGTCATTTTTCAGGCTTCATTATTTTTAATTGACATCAGGTTTAATAACGGGATTCTGAAGAAATTGAGAAAAATCTTCTCATTTTTGCTCAAATTTCAAGCGATTTGTCCGAAATGATTCAATATGAAATCTATTGTTATAAAACGTGGTTGATATGAAACAGTAATAATAATGATAATGAGAATTTTGAATGAAGGCTAAACTGAATCAAACATGAAACTCATTAGCGGTCTCGTACGTAGTATTTTTAACTTGAACAAAAAATGAGAAATCCTTTGCATGGATATGAGTTGGTTCTTCAAAACCTTTGTGAGGGCTGTGACCCACGGTTTCACCCACGTTAATAAGATCTCAATCTATTAAAAAAAACTTTTAATTACATCAGGCTATGATATGTATATAATAAATATATATTAAAAATTACACGGGGAAGCGCAAAAATAAAAGAACTTTTAGAAAACAATTAGTAAGCCCAGTCTTACGAGATATTCAAGTTTTGTTAATTTTTTGTTCAGAGGTAGCCAGTGCAACGCAGGGCCACGCAGCTAATTTATTTAAGAAAATAAGATGAAGTTTCGTAATGGAAACATTGCCTTATTTCTGAAGTTCATTTACACTAAAAAGAATAAAATAAAATATTTTTGAAAAAAAAAAATTGAACCGACTTCAGAACTTCACTCGGCAAGTGCTCTAAAAAGCAAAAAATAATTTTATTCTTTGAACACCCATTGATACTACATTTAAATATAAGTTTTGAAGTCGGTGCAAAAACTATAGGTAAAATGATGTTTAAATATATTTTGCCCACATTTTCAGAGAAACCATTGAAATTAAGAGCTGAATATTTGCACCATTACATAAATATGTGGTTGTCGAAGTGTGTAATGATAATGCTATTAAAGAACCTGGATTCATTGAAATTCATATTTATAGTTCAATTATAGTTTCGTATGATTCTATTTAGAGTTTTTGCACCGACTTCAAAACTTATGTTTAAATGTAGTATCAATGGGTGTTTAAAGAATAAAATTATTTTTTACTTTTTTAGAACACTGGCCGAGTGAAGTTCTGAAGTCGGTTCATTTTTTTTTTTTTTTCAAAAATATTTTTTCCCCCAAGTAAATTCTCCCTAAAATAAACTATCTAAAAATAAAGAAACTATACACGTGTCTAAAATTTTACATGATTGACCGCGCTAAAAACTATTTTTTTACTACTGTAAAGGCCTTTTTATTCGCGAGGCCTTAATTTTCGCGAGCCCTTCGTAATCGCGAAAATTTAGGCCTCGCGAATTTTTTTTTACTTTGGACTTTTTCAACTTTCGGTTCTGTACATGCAAAATTCGCGAAATTTTCGGCCCGCGAAATCACCGATATATTCATTTTCGCGAAAATTACGGCCCGCGAAATTAAAGGCCTTTACAGTATTCTCTGGTGATTATTTGTGAGCTAATTTTATTAAAGCCATTAAATATTAGCGGCTTTTCAACTAATTTTTATTTCAAACAAATACGAGTTTTTCTCGTGATAGAAATACTATTTACGTGGCCCGTTGTCTGTTATCAGCATTAGATGGAGATAAAAACATCGTAGAAATGAATTTCATTATGTAAAAATTCCAAATTCTTGACAATTTGATGTCAGAGCCGTATAAAATTGTACCCTGTTTTAAACGGTAAGGCATTTTTTACTTTTTTTCGAAGGGCAAAACAATTTTAGTTTCAATTCCTTGAACACTTTTAGTTTAAAAACGGGAAAAGAAAACTAAAAGAACGAAACCTTTTTAAGATTTACAGTATTTTCATAATAATTTTTTTTTTATCCTAGTCCATGTAGCCAAACTGGAACGATTTTTGTCCAGATTTAGGAAACAACACCAAAATCCTCATTTTACCTTCCGTTTAACACTTTTAACTTTTTCAGCGCTAATGAGAAGAATATAAATAATTTTTCATAAGTCTATTAATGCATGCGTACAATAGGGAATTATCATAATGCAAAACACTTCGTGCTTCAAAGTGTTTCGCCTAACTCAAAATAAAGCACTTATTCGCCTACTAAAGGCTGCCAAAAACAATGTTGTTGAAAGTAAAATTAAAAGCTTATAATTTTTAAACAAAGCAAGTCATTGAACAAGACTGAAAGCTCCATTGAAATGAAAAATAATCTGCCAAGTAACCAAATTAAACATTAAAAAGCAAAATAATACTCCAAATAAATATGTCAGTTCCTAGAAAACAATTAAAAAAAATTAAAATGCAAATTTAAGCAAGAACAAAAATAGCAATTGTTATTTCAGTTGCTTGGGGTAAGTTATTGGTATAACTTTGATATAATCCCCCCCCCCAAAAAAAAACAAAATTACGCGCCAAATCTGGCACTCTTTTACGGACTTTTTAGGGTTGCTGTTTCTTATTTTGGTGTTGCCAGTTTAGGTTTTTTCAGCTTTTAGGTTTTTGCTGTTGCCAAATTTAGTATTTTCTTGCATTTTGTACTATTTTTTGAGTTTTTTTTTAAAGTTTTGTGGCAACAACAAAAACAGGTATTTTGCTTGGCAAGAAAAAAAAGTCGCCAAACTTCCGATTTGGGGGATACATCAAAGTAGTTCCAAGTTACTTTTTGGGAGAGGAGAGGTTCAGTAGCCTTCCTCCGGCCATTATCAAAAAATTAAATCTTAAAAAACGCGATTGTAAAGTGGTGGTAATATTAAGGGAAGGGGAGAGGTTCGTCGACTTTCCCGAAGTAATTTTTCTAAACTGAAGTTCTAAAAACGGAATTTGAGAGACTGTTGGTGATACTATTAGGTGAAGGGGAAAAACAATGGAAATTGCATTTAATTGTTTATGATTTTAACTTAACGTACAAAAATATACACAATGAAATTGATGGTTTTGTGGGACACTGTTTACTTTATATTACAGAGGCAAGAAAATTGTTTTTGAAATGCCGAGAGTTAAGCAAAACATGAAAAATTATTCTGAACTTCATGAAATTCCATCGTACTCAAACGTCATAACCAGAAGAAAAACGCGGGGCGTTGCAGAGAAAAACACAGACTCGAGTGATGAAACAGAAGTCGATGTGGTGCCTGTAAAGAACACGAGACAGAAAGTCGATATGGTACTAGTAAAAAACGCAACACAGAAACGAAAGTGTCGTCCCAGCAAGCGGCAACAATCTGCAATAGAATATACTGCAGTGCCTTCACAGAAAAAACAAAAGAAAATAGCATGCCCGCCCAAAAACTGGAGTCACATAGACAGGATGATCGTAGAAGACATTGAAAGAGGTATCGATAGAGTTGTCACTCGCAGTAATTCATATATAAGGAGCATTAATGTGATGCCTGCTTCAAGAAAAAATGCAAAATCTGTAAAGCAAAGACAACCGGCGAAGCCCAAAGCAACAAGGGTAAGATTTTAACTCCTGAATCAATTTCAGTTCTTTACTGAAGTATTTAAAAAAGGTTTATTCCCTCTTTTTTTTCTAACTTTAACATATTTGCCGAATTTAATCCTACATTTTAAATACAAAAATAATTCATTTATTGAAATGAAGTTCATTGCTGGAAGTTCTAAAGTTTGGATACGCCACCTTGCGGGGGGAAAAAAGGATTATCCAAAGGGGTAAAACCTCCTTGGGTAAAATATTTCAATTTTGCGAGGACAAGGCAGATACTTAATTGGACAGATGTAAGTGGGTGGGTCTTTGTTTCACCATTTTCTGGCCTTTGCCAGAAACTGCAACGCCTTTCGGACTCGATTGAACTTGCGAAGGATATTACGATTATAGTCCGTGGTTCAGCTCCGGAATTATTGCTAGAAATCAAGTTTCTTAGCAAAAATTTTGACACGAAAGAAAATACCACTTTTTTGTAAAATTATGCTTAGAAATTACGAGACAAAAAGTTCTGGAACTAACTGCTGCAATTAAGTTCGAAAATTGAAATTAAATGAGGAACTGTATCATCTTTGCGAAGGAATATGCTTCTTTTATCGTTGCATCGTTCAGCAACTCGGAACCAATCATAGACAAGGAAAATGTAAACATGTTGCTCCGCTATAATCTCGTCTACTCGATTTTCCACGTAAAAGCAATGGTTTTGCTGTCGTAAATATGGGTTTGGTGAGTTGTAAAATTCATTATAGACGGTAATTTAGAGGGCGAATTTCGTAAAATAACGGACGAAACATGGTCGACAATTGAATTTTACGCTGGACACTAGAATAAATTAAACTGCAGCTCCGGAAAATATATTACGGAACGGTTTCAGTATATTCTGTAGGTTGGCTACTTTTCGGCTTGGCGACATTTTTTTCGACGCCGAGCCGTGCTCACTCACTCGTGGTTTTCTTGAGCGGCTGTAAAACTTCAGCTGGTTCTGGAGCAACTGGTTCTCCGTGAGAATTTTGTAATATAATTATGGGAGTTACTTTTTCTGAAAGGTATTGGCACCAGGAGTACGAATTCGGATGTAACCAAGGGTGCCCATCCCCCCCCCCCAAGCTCAATGGCTTAAATTCCCCCCCAAAAATTTTCACAATCCCCTTATGCTTAAAAAAAAATTTTTTTTACCCTTTTTATTATTTTTTATTATTTTTTAAATCTTATTTATTTATTTTTTTTTAATATTATTTATTTATTTTTTAAATATTATTTATTCATTTTTTTATTATATTATTTATTTTTATATCGTTATTTATATATTTATTAAAATTATAACTATTATATTTTTCATATATTATTACTTTTTTAAAAGCTCAAACTATGGGCAGAATAAAATCGCTTTTTTTTCCTTCCAGACATTCCAATCACATACACATTACACACACACACAACAAATAAATAAATACATAAATAAAAATAATCAAATTAAGAACATAATTTAAATTGAAAAAATAAATTCATGAATAATTTTCATTTTAAAAAAACAGTAAGTAATTTAAATTAAAAAATAAATTTTTAATAATTTAAATAAACAAATAAATGAGTTAAAAAAAATCCCCCCCAAAAATGTTGATGGCGCAACTTGCGCCATAATCCCCTCCCCCCTGTGGGCAACCCTGCGTGGGAGCGACAAAAAACAAAATTTTTCAAAGAAATGGGGTGGACGGGGGGCAGTTTAACCTCCTCTAAACGGTGGGTCAGGGCAAAGGGGCAAATTCAATACATATTGTAAAAAAGGTAAATACACACACAAATTTGCATTCACATTTTGTTTCCAAACTTAGGGGGGGGGACCCCCACCCGATTGGCCAAATGAAGGAATTAATTACAAGGAGCCCCTATTCAATGAAAAAAAAACATCCTTAGCCGGTAGACTTTACGTTCATAAACTCTCATCTTTTACATTGAAAAAAGAGCTCTTAATAGCTTAGAAACACGTGTCAACAATTTGAATTGAGACTTTTTTGCCTCAAATTTTTATAAGGTGGATTTAAGCATTTTAAGGTTTGAAAACCGGTTATAAATCAAGAAATAATGAAGATATGGGAATTTTAGCGAAGCCATTTGTTGTAACTTTAGTAGCCCCCTGCACTATTTTTGGGGGTGACAACATCCAAATTCGGACTACTGGTGCAAATACCTTTCAGAAAAACTAACTCTAATAATTGTATCACAAAAACCACAAGGAAATAAAAATTTGACCAGTTGCTCCTTCATTATGGAACAAAGTTTCGCAGAAAACTTTTTTCTATAGCTTCAATAAACCTAGGGTTGGTGCAATTTTTCTTTCTTTTTCTTTTGTGGATAACTCGTCTTGTATATCAGAAATATGAATCATTGATTTTCTAATCAGTTTGTAAGGCAGAAAATGTGAAAAACTGTGTTTATAAAGTACAACTAAATACTACCTTGTATTAAAAAAAGATGTTGAAAACAAAATTATTATTACAGTTTGAAAACACAACAATTTCTCAATAAATGTATGCTTAGTTTTTATTCCTGTAAGATTTTATGATAAGATTGTATAGAAAAGATTTTTATTCACACTGAATAGTGAAAACGGAAATATTAAAAGAAGTAAATTTCTGTTCATTGTAAATATTCTACAGGATAAATACATTTGTTACGGTTTTCTCGATGAACACAAAAAAGGATGCTTTATAGAAAATAGGATGTTAAGTCCTTGGGGGAACAATCAAGTCAATTCCTCTGCTCTATGGCAGCTGCTTGCTCTCAAATATTAGTTATCATTTCGGAAATTTATTCGAAGCAGGTTTCTTTGATATTTTGAAAAAGTTTTTGGCTTTAATTGTAATGTGCTTCGCCCCCGTTTTATACTGAGTTTCTACTCGGGGGTCTTTTTGCAGTAAAATCGTTTGAGAAGCAAGTCTGAATACTAACCTGTGTGAAACGAAATTAAATATGAAAAATAATAAAAATCTGTAGCACATACTCATTTTTCAAGATATTTAGAAGAAACGTAAGAGGATCGTGTTTCTAGAAAAATATCTGGAGTTGATTCAAATCGGTTTTAAATGCCGTGATTACTGTGATGTTCTGTGACGGAGTTGATACTTCTGCCTTCTGCGATGTAAGTTCCGCATCATAGTTCAACACATTTTTGAGAATATTTGGAAATTAATGTGATAAGAATAAATCTTGATCCATGAAGAACTCCAATGATGTTTTGTTTAAAAAACACGATAGCATTGCAAAAAACAAAACGAAAAAAACACAAAACGACGCAGTGCACATAACTCAAGCCATAAACGGTGTAAGCATTTGTTTGCCAAAACGTTAGAAAAACGAAGCAGTGATGCCAAATTATTATTAAATTTTGACATTCTATTAGAACAAAAAATTCGTTTTAGTAACAAAGTTTGAAGAATAAAAACCAATATTTCTGCATATGACAAGCCGAAAACAGTTAATACACAACGCTTTGCTCTTGCACTTAGCAGAAGCTACATAAAATAAAACACTGCGTATTACGATCTAATGTTTGTTTTACGTTTTTCGGCGCTTCCCATTGGCTCATCGGAAGAAAATTCGGTGCAATATCACCTACGCGTTTGTGAAATAGTTCGTTATTTAATGGCACTTTTTTTGTACTTGAGAGCAGCGTTTTTATTCCAGAAACTTTTTAATATTCTTCACATTAAACATTTTTTTTCGTACACTTCCGTTGTTTTTCTTGTGTGTCAAAAATTATTTTTTCCAAACGAAACGATATGCCTTACTGTCCCACGGACTATTACGGTAATCAATTCTCAAGCCAAGTGCGAACAGAAAAATGAAAGTTTTTTTTTTTTTTTTGATAATAGTTTATGATTTGTACAACAAACTACGTACTTTATTTATCTTCGTCAAGTATTATAACTTGCAAACATAAATTGACGGACATACACATCCTTCGAAAACGAAAACCTTTTTTCATTGCGGTTACTCGTGCTGCGTATTAGTCCTGCCAGAATGTAGCCGAGTCTTCTGGATTTAGCAGAGTAATCAAGTGCAGAATTTTTGGGCTTCTACTGTATTGGGCGCTAGAGCATCCTGTGCTCTATAACTTCAGATAGCGTAAAATAAAATTTCAACAATTCTTTGTATATAATCCATTTTTATTTTATGCTTACACAGGTGAAATGCAGCAGGGTCTACAGTCCTTCTAGATTGGGCACGGACTATTCCGAAGCAGGAGATCCTCAGATCTTTGAAAAAAGACAATTTGTGAATAACCATCTAAAAGCAAGTAATGACAACGATTTGCAAGATGAATCTATAATGTTTAAAGCTGTTAAAGTACTTTCTTCCTACATAATAAATTGGGGTGGAAGTTAAGATTCAGCATATACTTTGTAGCATTTTAATTGTAAAAATATCGTTAAAACTGTTTGAAGAAAAAATAAAAGAGATTTTAATGTAGTGGATTTATTATTATTATTTTTGAAGTATTATAGTCTGTTGCTTTAAAATAGGCATATTAAGGTTACAAATTTTGCTTCATTTCCATGGAAATATAACTCAATAAACCTAAAATAACAGAAGTTTCCAAGGAGACGACACAAAATTTGTGACATTGATTCACCTTTTTTAAAGTAACAGACTATAATAATACACGACATGCAGGCTCGTCATTTAGGGGGGGGGGTGACCCCCTGGCTTTTAGAAGTCAATGTATTTACATATAAAGGGGCGTGGTCTTTGCTGTCTTCCGATGAAATTGCATTGTGTTTGCACCCTTGCCCCCCCCCCCCCCCGGAAAAACATGAAATGACGTCTCTGACGACATGTAATTGAACACGATTTAACACCAATTGTATAACAACCGGTTTCAAATTACTTTTTTATAAAGATATTTCGGCATATGTTAAGATGTCTGATAACTGCAGTCTGGCTCTGATAAGATAATTTCCTGTGTGTGTGGGAATAAGCGATTTCATTTGTTAAAATAGGGATTAGGAAAGCCCTATGTACTTTTTTTTTCAACCTAAACAAGCATTTTCAGTATTATCCAACAACTTTAATCAAGTAAATATTTTCTACATCAATTCTTAAAAAAAAAAGTTGTCTGTATCACAGTTCTCTAAAAAAGCCATGGGGTTAAGTGAAACTACTTTCTGAGTTAGAACAACATAGACTTATAAGAGTGACTGGCAATCGTTTTGTAGCTATTCGAATGAATAATTTACTGTCATCAGTTTTGCTACAAATATTTTATTTGGAGCCTTTTATAAAGAAACACTAAAATATACGAGAAAGATGGAAGGACTCGATTTAATGATACTTCTGTAATGCTCCTTGTACTGCTGGAAAAACATGTAAGCAGTAATCTGCAAATGTTGTGCAATAAAACATTTTTTTACATTTTATTTTTCTTCACAAAAGTATTCATTTATTTCTTATGGTACTTCTGGTTTTTTAGTCTGGAGAGGAAATTTACAATAATATTTTATTTTTTAAGTGCAAAGATAACAAAAGGAAAAACTTGAAAAATCAGAATAAAAACTGAAAATTTTATTGAGCAAATGCTGTTTAGTTACCAGACAACAAATAAATTTGTTAAGCTTAAAACAAATAAAAGGGTTAACAAATAAATAAGTAAATATTTACAAAAACAATATAGCAGTTTGAATTGAATACATCGAATAAAATATGAAGTTAAAAACAAAGTTATTTTGAAAACAACTAATTTTGTCACAAACTTAACACATCACAATAACAAAGAAATTGAATAGTTCAAACAAAAAGTATCCCAATCTATGCAGAAAATTTTGGTTAGAAACAAGAATCCTCAAAATGTAAATTATCACCATTTTTCAGTCTTAACAGACCAGTATCCAGATTTCTACTAAATTCCATGATATTTATGGTCACTTGGTACGATACACAAATCCACATCACAATGAAAAAAATAAAAGAAATTTGCTGCACTATATTTTAAGTTTATCACACTTGTCGACATTTCATTAAAAAAAAAGAAAAGAAAGGAAAAGAAAAAGAAAATCAAAACATGCAACAAAAATAAAAATTATTGCATCCAAAATGTAAAAGGTAAAATACATTTTCAAGAGTATAAAAATAATATTTTGAAACATTTATTTCTTAGTGTCAGATTAGTAAGCTGAAATAAGTCCATTTTTGTACAAAATTGACACATGTAAGAAAATGCAATGCTTTCAAATTCTAATTCGTTATAGATTAAAAGTGCACACAGTTTTTGCTTAATTCAATGAATCAGTAAAAGTAATCTAAAAGGATAAGGCTTTAAAAAGAGGGGGAAAATACTATAATCTCTTTTTTTTTCAGCATCTGATTAATAGTTTAATTTTAGGTATTCTTAATTATTGAGCCTTATACCATGATAAATTCCCCCAAAGTCAAAATATTTGACAGATTTTTCAGTTTTATCAATCCAACTGCATAACAATCCAATACAATAGAATGAAAAAATCTGTGGTCTTTTGCGTTCTACTTCTATAAGAAGTGACAATAAATTTCCATAAAAATTCTATTCAAGCACACATTATACAACTAAAATTTTGCTTAAAAAGAAAATATAAAAATTAAAAATGCATTAGGAAAGGCTTTTGTCCAATAATTTTTAATGTACAATACTAGCAAGCAAGTGTCCGAAAAAAGAAACAACAGATACCTGTTTATGAGTCCATTTCACAGTATTTGACGGTGAAATGTCCCATTCGCAATGCTAAATCTGGGAACATTTCTATTTTTGGTCAGTAAAAATACAGATAACGAAGTTTACTATTATTTTTAACTCACTTGTATTTTTAATGTGAAAAAAAAGGGGGGGGGAGGATTCAGCATTATGTACAGAACATCTCACACAAATATGGTGGAATGCCCCATACATTAAAACTGATATTACATTGCAATTATATACTGATAGGGATATATTGTATACAGGAATATAGACTTATTCCTAAAATCTTTAGGTGAGGTTTACATATATATATTTTGTGGATACCAATATGTTTAATGCATTTTTTTTTCCATTTTAAGCAATATTTTACAGAATGATTTTATGTTTGTTCTAAAGCGGTGGCCAGAGTAACTGTCCTTTGCAGGTGTTTTGATTATGCATGCCATAATAAATGTCACAGATGAAATAATTAAAATAGCAACTTAAGAATATTCTGAAACCTCCCAAGGAAAATTCCACCGAATGTGTTTAATTTAGTAGTAATACAAATAAACAACATACAAAATAAATAATAAACATTTAAAATGGAAGATATTAATTATTCCAGCCTTAAACAATCTCTCTTACTCATATATACACATAAAATCAAATCATTTTTATACATATTTCACAAATTCCTTCTTATGATATAGTATTATTTGACATTTCCAAATGTAAAAGTTTAATTTTTGTGAGATTTTTACTTCTATATATTTACATTTAGCTTTTTAAGTTGGCAAAAGCTTTAAAAATGCACTTTAGTAGCAATAAAAAAAACAAAGTTATTGACTGATTACGAGGAAAGTGAAAGTGTACATAATTCAGTTGATATCACTTTGAAACTTCAGAAGTTTTTTCTTTAATAATTAAAAACAGATACACAAACTATACGAATGCAAACCCAAGGCATAACCAGTCTGCTCAACTCTTAACTAATGTTGGTTCAATGAGGTTTTGAATATATTGTACAAAATGGATGGAATATTTTTATAAGTATTTACTTTTAGAGAGGTACGTTTCTTATTAGCATATTGAGGCACTTGTGTTTGTTGATGAAAATATCTTTTTTAATTATGATTGATAAAATTATAAAACAATACTGATTATGGTAAGCAACATAATTTACATATATATGACATATTTTTAGCTGCGATATAAGCTATGTATAAGCAACATATTGCTCATTAGCAACTTTTGAAGCACATCCAGGGGGGGGGGGTGGCAGAAAATCCAGAATTTATGTGATTTACTCTCAAATATTAAGAGATGTGCATGACACTCACAGAGTTATGATGCAATCTAAATCAATAGTGCATTAAAGTTTGAAATATTTTCTTCTAAATTATGAAATGTTAATGATGTGTCACTGTTGATTATATGATTTATTTACCACCATACACCAAAATTAATTAACTTTGCATAAGTTTTGTGGCAAGAAAGAGAATTAAAATTTAGATTTCAAATCAATAATTATTACATTTTGTCCCACCTTTGAGATGTGCTACAATTGTTGCCAGTAAACATACAAGTTGTTTACATATATGCAAGGCAAAGGTAAAACCTTGTGAAAAATTGATTGAACCGAGATTCTCGAATGTTTTGCTTTTGCTAATTACGAGGCTACTTGAAGGGTTGATGAAGAATTCAGCTCTACAGTAGCCTCAAATTTATCTATTGATTTCTGTCTTTTGATGTAAGATTAAAAGATGATGGCTTTTATAAAAGGTGTTAAGCATATGTAATGTTGCACACGATATTGTGAAAACATGCTAATTTACTCCAAAAACATTAACTATCAAAATATTATGCTCAAGAAATATATGGATAGATTAAAACATTAAATACTAAAAGCACAGAAATAAAATTGTGAATTAAATTATTAAAAATGAATATTGATTAAAAGGAAAAAAATAAATAAAAAGAAACAGAAATTTAGTGATAATAAAACCAGATATTGTTGGTACAAAATTAAAATTTGTAATTAAGAACTGAATAACAAGTACTGAAAAAAGTTACATTTGATTTCACTTTTTTAAACATGCTATTAAGAATTTAAGAGCTAGGTGAAAGTACTTTTGAGCAACATGTATATAAGAAATGTACAAATTATATATATCAAAGCGATAATTGGCACTCACTTTGATGTATGCTGTTAACAAAGACTTAAAATTAAAGTCTTAAAGACAAAATACATTTGAAAAACAAAAAACAATTTTGTACTTATGAATTTTAACGCAACAATGACTAGCTTTAAAAAGCATTTGTACACATTCTAAGAATAATCACAAAACAAAAAGTAGTAAAAATATATTTTAACAGCTAATAATGCCTCTGAATATTTAAAAAAGTAATTCTAAAATATGAATAACAAGACAAACATATGTTTTGGGTACTTAAAAGTTTCAAAATTATATTGATTCAAAAAGTACTATTAATGTAACATTTGATTTATATTTTGTCCCTTAATTAGGTTTTTCAAAATAAATCTAAAAGCAGAACCTTTTCACTGCATCAAGTTATATACATACTTAATAAAAAGTTTAAATTTGAAATCTAAAAAAAGTTGCTTAAAATTATTAATAAAGCATTTTTTTAGTTTACTGTCGGAAAACAATGCTTTGTACATACATATTAAACTGATTTCTACTTATATGATGCTGTATTGAATGCAATTACCATAAAAATGAAAATAATGAAATAAACTGTCCATGACTTTAGAAATTAAGAGAAACTATTGCACAGACAAAAACTTCTTCTTTCCAGTTAAATAAATACCGAAGTTAGAACAATATATTATATGCAGAATAATACAATAAAATATGCTTGTGCCTACTACATAATTATATTATTGATCTAAGAAAAGTAAATATTCACTTAAATAACTTGGGGGATAGTGTTATGGTTAATAGAATAATCAACAAATAGATGAAATTTAACATTTTTGTTTAAATATATGATTTGAACTTCATAGTATAAAATGACAAATGATCAACAATTTGATTTCAGGTCTCAATGCTTCAAGTCAAAAATTTCAATCAACAGTGGTTCAACGTCTTTTGGGTTCACGTCCAAATAAACTCGAACATGATTCTCATTTAAAATATGAAGCTCTTGAATGTTATGAATGAGTTTCAGGTAAACAGCTCTCGCATCACACCAACTATATATAGTGTCTAAATAACGCCTAAGTAAATAATAATATGAGTCTTGCTCCAATTTAATAGTCTCTTTATGGACTGTGTTTGGCCGCTCGGGAGTGAACAAAGCTATTCCCCCGAGTATAAGCATGATGTTTTCATCAGCTCTCCAGCATGGATGAAATGAGTTTAAAAATCTTTTATGCTCTTCATAAAGGTTGCCTTTAGCTTCTTTTAGAACATCCACTTTGATTGACATACCAGGAGGTGCTTGTGAACCTTCCCAGCAGTTTTTTTCTGGATCATATGACATAACAGATCGCAAAATCATCAATTCTGTGCATCCACCTTTTAATAAAGCAATCTGATCATCTTGGCACAAATTTTTAAAAGCAGTTATCTTTTTAGACATCTTGATGAGGCGACGAATAGCATGATCTGTCATATTTATGACATCTATTAAACTTGGATCTGAGAAACCAAAGACTAAAGGCAGTTTTAAAATCTCATTGGCTAAAAGTAGTTCATGAAGTTTTTGTTTCTCAAGACTATTAAGCTCTTTTGAATTTGTCGAAGTTCTAATAGGAAGTTCTGTAAATTCAATTTCCACTGCTTTTGCATACACAGATGGAGGAAGATCTTCTGTTTTACATGACACTTTATCAACGAACAAATTAGTTTTGGGTAACTGAACATCACAAGGTTTTTCTTGAGATGAGCTATTACTGTTATCAACAGAATTCCTTCTTGCAGCTGAAGAAGTCTCGGCATCAGACAGAGCTTCGACTATTTCACTATTTTCATCAGTCATTGAGCCTTCTTGGTGACATGAATCTTCAGAAATTGTGGCGTCTTGAGTCGTATCTGAGGCACTTTCCAGATGCATTATTTTTGCTGGTGGACTGTATTCACAGTCGGATGGTGTTAAAGGTTGATGGTTAAATGACTGTGTTTTTGGAAGATCGGGAGTTATTCCAATACTACCAGGTGTTTGAGGAGTCATAGGGGATATGGTAGATAATGGACTTAACAGCACTTGTGAATCATCAGGGCTTTCAACTTTTATGTAAGTAAGATCTTGCACCTAAAAAGAAAAATTGTCGGTTCAGTCAACTTTAAAAATTAGAATATGTGGTTTGTTTAGAACTTCTTTGATGTAAATACATACAATTTTGTTTTGAAAGTGGTTCACTTAGCATTGGCTAAGAATACAACAACAATCATCTTTTTTAAACTCATGAAAATTTACAACAGAAAATACATAAGTAAACATTTTCATAAATTCATAAGTAAACGTAAGTAAAAAAAAAAAAAATTAGCTATTTTATGCCTCAAAATTTTCGAGTTATACCGTACCAAGTGTGGTCGCTCACTGGTGTTCTAATTTCACATTAGCAACCAGTTTTTGTTGGCTCTCTTTGCTCTATAAGAGGATTTTTGCCTCCAGCTCGTTTAATTCCTATTCCATGCTGATGAGTGCATAATAAGCACGAAACTCCAGTTCATGGATGGAATAAACGAGCTGGTGGTGTATTGTATAGCTATTTTGTTGCTGTCTATGTTCAAGTATCAGTAATTTTTCTAACACTGCCCTACCTGGAGGAATTAGTGGTGTCACTATGTCTAAATTTGAGTCGACAATTTTATATTATGACATGCAGTTGAACAAAATGTAACAACATATGTATCACATAAAATTTATTTTAAGAATAATATTTTACTTGAATATTAATGAAATTTTAAGAAAAAATACAACACAGCTGAATTTTTTCAATAAAAATCCACCACAGTACTGATTTAGTTTTAGTTTTTTGTTTCAGGGACTCGGGCTAGTCAAATTTTTTTTAGCCATGGATTATAAGTATTTCAACCATTTCAGTCAATTCCTTTTCATTTTTAGCTTCAGATAAAATTGGTTAATTGAATGCAGCAAAATATTCAATATGCTTATAAGTCTCATGCTCATAAACATGAGGCCATGTTGAAAATCTGGTGTGGATCTCACACCATTTCTTTTTACGTCTATTACATAATCAATGTTTTTTAATAACTGAAAAGAGGGGGGGGGGGAGGGGGAGTGCATGAGTAACTCTCTACTCATGAGCAAGCATTAGAAGCAGCACTTGATAAATAAATAACTTTTTAAACATTTTCCTACACACATAAAACTATTATTTCAAACGTAAGGCAGATGAAAAATGATGTTTTTAAAAACATCTTTGATCTAAAATTGCACATAACTGTATGGAATGAGTATAAAGAGCAAAAACACAATACCTTAGAGCAGCGGTTCCCAACCTTTTTCTCTTTGCGAACCCATTGTAACATCGGAAAAATTTCGCGAACCCCCTGGTCTTAAAATAAGTAACATGTAAGAATACAATAAACAAAAAACACTAAATTTGTTTTTCCTTTTCATAGCAGTTGATTGCAATATGCAAAAATATTATTTTAAACACCGATTAATAGAGACATTAATAAATTGAAACTGCAGATACAAAAAAATAATAAACAAGTTATTCAAAAAAATAAATTAGTTCTTAAAACATACCTTGATTTTGAAGAAAAAAACTTAATGGGATATTTGTGGCTGCTTGAGGGAACAAAGGAGTTGATAGTTGGGTTCGATGTCTGAAAGTCTCAGTCTCAGATCAGGCTCTGCATTTAGTCTATTTTGGTATTTATTTTTCAAATATGTGTATGAGGAAAATCCTTTCTGTACATGAGTCTATTGATGCGACTCTTATCTTAAAAACTAACGATATTATATATTTACAAAAAATAAAGAGAACTGAGTAAAATCCAGTAACAGATTTCCAATTTGGAGCCTTTTGCTGTCATATAATCCACAAGGTTCAAGATTCGCCAATTTTGTATTGCTTGACTTTCAAGGTTGTCGCTACCCCCGCCACAGCTAATTCAACGATTCTGCATGCCCCCACTTGAACATTTAGTCAGAGGGATATTTCTTTTTGTCGTACTTTAGAAGGAAAAAGAAAATATAAAAGAAAAGTATTTTATCAAGGTTATTTAAACCTCTGAAATATTTTTAGATACTCTTTTTGAGCCAGATAGAGATGGAAAAATCCGACTTGTTTTCAAATTTTAAAAGAGCAATAACTATGTATGTAAATTGAATATTTCTTTATTTTTTACGATTATATTTAAAAGTCCACCATCACAATATAAATTTGGCGAACACCCTTCAGGCACCTCGCGAACCCCCAGGGGTCCGCGAACCACCGGTTGGGAACCGCTGCCTTAGAGTGAGCAAGGAAACATTATAAATAATTAAACACCATCTTGATCACGAACCAATGCAAAGAAGTGTTACAGAAAATCATTTTCTAAACAGCAACACTTTTAACATGATTCAATGAGTTACTTGCTGAATATTGATAACAGCATCAAATTGAAACCTGATTCAAAACCCGATCTGCCACAAGTCTGCAATTTAAAATTAACACTTATTTGGCTTGAAAAGGGTGTAACAGACCCCTTTTGGAAATCCGAATGCAACCAAAGGAAAAGGTGTAAAACTGAACCCCCTTCGGAGTCTACAAGCAAAATTTTACAGCTTACTATTTCTAAGTTATGCAAGATATATACGCATATACACACATACATACAGACCTTCCAAGAAAATTTGCAGCAATTATCTTAGGAAGATTATGTTCTCTTATAGCTTTCATGTTGTTTGCACTGAGGAAGGAGCTCCATTGTAGCCTTGAAATAGCTATTTGCTGTACTTTCTACCTAATTTGTGCTTTATTTAAGTTGATTTTTAACTTCAAATATAGTTTAGCACAAAGCTTATCTGATCATTTTTCATTTAATTACCTCAGGAATGGCCCAAATAGATATTTTAGCTACCCTTGCGTTCGAAGCTACATATGCATATGCACAGGCGGATGGGTCAAACAAATAACTCAACGCTCATTCAGGGGTGAGTAAAATGGAAGTTTAGGCCAAAATTTGAGGAAATATTTTTGGGGATTATAACCTTTTTTTACTACTTAAAAGGAAGTTAAAAGGTACTAAGTTATATTTCCTTGACACAAGTAGTGTACATTTACTATGCTGCTTCTAGTAAATGTACACTACATTTGCTAATCCACTCAAGAGATCTAGTTCTAAGGATTATGGATCCAATGACAATATAAAAGTATCTACCATATGAGATAATTATGTCTCCAATTAAATAAATAAAATAATAATTAAATATAGAATAATAGTATAAAAATGAAAACATCTGATGTGGACACCACACAACATGACTTCCTTCTGAAATACATGCCAGCAACGTAATTTGAAGATTAGAGTATTATAATTTTGTTGTCACTATATTTATCTACTGATTGGTTTTGAAACTCAACACAGTTCATGTATTGCAATGGAACAAGTGCACAGACAGACAGGGGAGGGGGGTAAGTTTAAATTTTATTGCTAGTCCTAATATGGTAGTTCATGTACATGTAAGGTTGGTTATAACCCCAACTCTCTCAGCAGGTCAATTTTGATTGAGATAGTTGATGGGACAATGTAAAAAGATTCTTCCTCTTAAGGAATTAAAAAAAATACATATATTTCTATCTGTCTTAACAGTGTTTAACTAAAACATTCTGTAGTTTTAACTGAAATTGTAGACAATGCTCTGTAGGATCAAGCAAGACAATAAGCAGAAATAAAAACAGAGAGTATTTTTCATTCACTATGGAAAGACTATATTCTGTCAAAACTTTTTGATTGTTTAAAATCTATTTGAACATTAGTAACGTTTCTCAAATAAATAAAAAAGTAAAAATAAATAAAATAAACTAAAATATTGATGTTTTCAAAAAGTTTTAAATCATAACAAAGAAAATACAATTGCATACTAATATTACATGCATAGTAAATTAACACATGTGTAGTAATATAGTAGGTGCAATGTTGAAAAATTAAAAATTAACTGTAGTAAAAAGAAAAAACTTTTAGAACAAAAATGAGTTAAAAACAAAGACAACTAGTTGAGTAGCAGATGTCTAATTTGTAATACATCAGAAAAAAATGTTAATATGAGTTTAAAAAGAGAATATTTTAATTAAAAAAAGCATTTACTTCAAGTTTTGCTTGTTGGTTATTTCGCTTCAATCTGTTTTTTTCTATCTTTTCACGTTTAGCTTTTTTCTCTTCTTCCGACATAATCCACTCCTTTTTCATACCAATTGCAAAGCATTTTTTTAATCTGCATTTCTGACAGAAACGACGAGTAACCCTGTCTACATTGCAGTTGTTATCAAATGGACAATTGAACACCTAAAATGCACAAAACATCATTCAGAAGCAGTTCAAGTTTAGTACTCATGAAAAGACTTGTCGCCTGTAGAAAAATAATCAATAATATGCAAAAAAAATTATCATCTGTGATACACAAAACCTACAAAGCAATGGATCCCATGACTAGCTATTTATTAGCCACAAAGATAAAGAAGGAGAAACATCATGCAATGCTTAACTGAAAGAAATAAGCAATCCTGATAGTTCAATAAAATGTTTGACCGCCTCAGTATTGTAAAGATTTAAATTTTGGCACTCAAAATATCACAGTGAGTTGGATCTGAAAGGAATTTCATTGTCTTGTAAAATAGTGAATGGAAAAACAAAATAAAACATTTAAATTTTCAATGATATTCAAATTCTTTTAAATAACAGATGAAGCTATAACAAAAGACTTGAGAAAAATTTAAAATATGCTGTTGTGTAGTTATTTCATTAGTAAATCATGAAAACATATTGATGAAGATTCTATTTCAAAGACAAAACAATCTGTAGTACCTATTTATATGAAACGAGGTACTTTTGGTATATATATTACAAATCCAAGCACAGTCCTTACAACAAATACCAATATTTACCTTACAATACAACATAGTAAATTTAAAATTTTGCGTGTACTGAATCCTTGGAACCATAAACCACTCAATAATTAATACTATGTTCAATTTGATTTGGAAATTGCTAAGAAATAAATACATTAAGTATATTTAGTAATTAATTATACCAAAAACATTAGCTGTTTTAAATGTAGCAAAATTTTGATTGAAACATTCTTTAAACATTTCTAGCTTTGAAATTTATAAAAACAGTAGCTTCATTACTTTTATTATCTACTTGAACAAATGTGTCAGTAATGGGTACTGGGCACTGGGATCCTTAAAGAATTATCTTTTTAACTTATTATTTCATTGAAGACAACTTCATTAAAATTCCACAAGGGTCTTTTAAAATCAATTCATCTAAATTGTAGTTCATCTTATCCAAGCAACAATAGACAGTAAACAATAAGGCAGGGACCGAAAAAGTTGTTCTTTTTAGCAGTATTTTGTTCTAAGCGTGTTCAAATTAACAAAATTCATCTGTATTACGTATTTTCAATAAAAAATTTAATAAAATATTTGCTTTTCTGCTGTTTCCAGTGGAAACAAAATTTAATCTGAATTCGTGATATTAATTTTAAAATATACAAAAAAAAAAAAAAAAAAAAAAAAAAATGCAGAAAATGTTGAATGGAACTGAGAATATTAACACACATGGAAAATAATGTGATGTCATAAATATTTCTTGTACATTCAATACAAAAGCTCAATATGAACGGCATAAAGCTTCCGTATTCTGTGATTCTACTAAAGTGTGTTTTGTCTGATCACTAATGAATATGCATATATTTGAAGTCATTTTGAGATTAAAAATAAGTGAAGTAATGCCAAAGTAAAGGACAATGTAAAGAAAATGCAAGTCTAGCTACTGAAAATATCTGGAGTATTATGTGATACAATTCAGTCAGTTACATTACAATGAGCAGACTTCTTGTCAAAGGAGGAGGTTAGTGGGGAAACAAAACGTCAATTTCATAAGGGAAACACACAAGTTAACTTTTGGTCTGACAGAGTTTTCTGATGTGTAATCGGACATTCTGATGTGCAATAAGACATTTCTAGTGAATAACACCGTCAATCACAGGTCTGTCAGTTCAAAATTTCCCTGAGGAAGCAAAGAGTTCATACTCAATAACTCAATGCATATTATAGGACAAATACAACCAAACACTTACACAAATGTATGATTACATTAAGTTCCTGAAACTTGGGGGAGGAGTAGAGGGCAACTCATTGGTCCTCCAAATGATGGAATTAGTATATTGTTTTCTTTACAGTAAAGGTAATAGTTAATATTTTATTAGATTCTTTCTTTTAATTCCAATGCACATACAATGGAAATTTTCGCTGGAGTAACATTTTCAAGAAGGAAACTGGTAAGAACAAAATTGAGGAAATTCCTTAGTCGCCAGTAGCTGGCAGCAATATTATCATTAGTAGTCATTTTTTTGAAATTGTGGCCACTTTTGCTTCAATTTGTATCAATTAATAATCCTAAATACTTCAATTAATGCAAGTAATATGTTTTCAATAAATTAGTTCAAAAGGCTGTCTTTTGTTTTTTTTTTTAGGGATTTTTTTTAAAAATTAGTTACGTAACTTTTGGACTTTAATTACAATCACAATTTTTAATTTTTCAGATGTGGAAAAGTTGGTGATTGACAGGTACTTTTTTAATCACCATCTTTTCTATTTAGTCATCTAGTGACAGATGGTAACTACTAGATTTTCCCCTTAAGTTACTGCCCCACTGATCCTTCAATAATTGGTATCTTTATTTTCACAATGATGTAACACATTTAGCTTTTCAAAAAAATATTCAATCTTTAATCAAATAAATTTCCTTTTTTTTTATTGTAGTATTTTACAAAAGAAAAAATCAAAATCCATTTCTAGTTTTAAAACACTCAAGCTAAAAACATATAACACTTAAAATATTTTGTTTCTGAGGAAAACTTTTCAGAACCATTGAAGTTGCTCAATTCTTACATTAAAAACATTTCTTACATTGAAAAAATGATTATTCTAATTTTGAGTTCATGGTTCAAACTGGAAAAATTAGCAAAAACAGAAAAAACAAAAGAATCATACCTTTGGTTTTAAGGCATTTCTACGGAAAAAAGCTTTGCAAGATTCACATGTGATGGCATTAAAATTACTTCCTAAAGCAAGATCCCCACATACACCACAAGTTTTGTTATCTTTCTTCCTTCTGGTTTCTGCCATTTTCTGAGACTCAAACAATTTTAGCAATTCTTACCTAAAAAGTACAATAATATTCAAAAAGATTACTTTTTTACATCAAGGATACTTTTTTTTTTTCATTTAGGATTATGAAACATTTGAAGTTACATTTGAAATCAGTTGCACATAAGAAAACATATGAAAAACATTCATAAGAAGAGTAGTTCTGCCAAAAATTCGGTCCCAAAATTAAATAAAATCAAAATTATAATAAAATTAACCGAATATGTTTTAAAAATAAAACTTTGTATTTAAAAAATAAACCATTGAAATAATTTCCTGCCAATTAAGCTATTAAAAGAAACACTCCAGTCAAAAATATAACATTGTAAAAATTCATACACAGTCGATTGCAGTTGATAACTTGAAGCAACTAACGATACCCCTTCAAGATGACCTTCATAATATTTTGGAAGATGTATTTTGAGACATGAAGTAGTGATTTTTTGTCGAAGTCTGCCTCTAACAGATGAAGGGTGACTCACATATCTAAAACTTTTACTCCACGATGAAGGTTTAAAGGTCAACTTCATTCAGATTATAAACTGCAATCTTTATCTTTTTACAGCAAGATAAAGATTTTGACAGACATGAAGATCATCCAATATCACTATGCTATTAGAGGAAAAAAGTACAAAAATGAAATTGATGAAGATTTTGTTCAATTGTAAAAAAAAAAAAAAACGTTTTAAATGTGTGACATTACTGACACAGGGTGGAAGAACTTTTACACTGTGTGCATAGAATAAAATATTATGGTAATGAGTAATATTTTTTTTTTCTTTCTTTCAAAACAGGAGAGGGGATAAAAAATATCACATTTCTTAAAAAATTAAAAGTAGATTTTGAATTTTACTCTCTCAACTCTACTGTTGTAAATCAGAACCTCTTTATGAGTTATAACAGGTAAAACTTTTAATTCAGTAAGATTACTTTATTAAATTTGTGATTTTTATTATACATTGTTAAGGTATAAGAAATGTAAACCCCTTAATACAAAAATTTAAGAAACAATATTATCAAAACACATTAAATATTTATTTCACAACCAAAATTCAAATGCATGATGCACAATGAATTTATAGAAAAAACAGTTCAAACATTAGCTTTAAAAAATCTTACTTTTGATTAGCCAAGTTTTAGATAAAAACCAAGTGATTTAAACCATAGTAAAGCAAAGCAAATTATACTTGTACTGAAGCATTTAAATGGAAATATGTTTGAAAAGAAAACAGTATAATTTTGGAAAGATTACAAAATAGCAAATAAGGGTCAAGAAATGGAAGATTTTTAAAAAAATACAATTGACATTTGAATACTTTCAAACTTTAATATCGTATACCTGAAGCAAAGAGTTTGAATTTCCAAAATCAATTACAAATAATAGGGCAGTAGTATTGGAATAAGGATTCATTAGCTTAATATAGCCAGTTAATAAGTCTTCTGGTTTCAAACTTAAAAACTGAAAAAGCACCTCTATTAGCCCCCCTCTAGGATCAAATAAATTAAAGGGTTTCATACCTTTCTCTTATGATATTATCAATTGCATAACAAGGCCGTATCCAGAAAAAAATTTCGGGAGGGGTCCAATTTCGCACATTTCCCAAACACATTTTTGTGTGTTATGAGTCTAATTTCAAACTGCCCCCCCCCCCCACGATGTTTGATGTGTGTGTGTGTTTTATTTTTTTTTTTTTTCATTTCTTTATTCTCATTATTTTTTTGAACTGACCTTTATTGGAGTTAGGGGTATCAAGAGAGATATGCAATGAGAACTTCTTTGAGTGGGGTAGAATATCCGTAATTTTAGGGGGTCCGGGGGTTTCTCCCCCGGGCAATTTTTGAAAAAAAATTTTAAAATTCTGCATTTTGAGGCCTTATATGGGGCAATTGGGACTTCAAAAACATGTTGGAAAAGTAGGCAAACAACAATCTCATAAATTTTCTGCATTCCTTTGCAAATTAAGATTAATCAAAGCTTAAAAAAATATTTAGTTTAACAAATGATTAACATTAAACGACAGAGAGGAGGGACAAGGGAGGAGAAAAGATTAACACATTATCACTTGCTTACATCGGTTTTCACTATAGTTACATAGTAGATTTTTGATCAGTTCCCCAACTCACCGACAGACACCGCACTTAGTAACATAACATAACCAATACCATAAAACACATAAAATTCTTTAAAAGAAACAGTGTAGATATTTAAAAAATAATTAACGAGAGAGTAACATTCTGACCATTTAGTTAATTCATAGTTTAATTATTTGATAAGAAATAGGATTGAAGCACTTCTAAAGGAGTTTCAAAAAGGTATTTAATGATTTTCAAAGACTCTAGAACACTTAAAATTCTTTAAAGCATTTCATTTGCACTTTCCAGTCTCTGACGTTTTAATAAATGATTGGACAGTCTTATGAAATTGTTAATACTTTGAAAGACACATCTTTTAAAGATTAAAAATAGATATTAAAAATACTTATAACTAGGGATGCACCGATAAGAAAATTGGCCGATTACCGATTACCGATTAATCGGCTGTTGATAATCGGCCGATTAATCGGCTGAGCCGATTAATGATAAGGATAATTGTTTTTCTACTACCAATTTTACGATCACTGTTTTTTTATCTCTTATACAATTCCAAGCTTAGAAATAGTAAGTAATTTATTTCTGGGAGAAGATTTTTTTTTCCATTTTCCTAGTTTTCACAAAATAATTTCAATATTTTATCAACTTTCTTAGAACCAATTTTCATATTAGTGTCAATAATATTATTAACACATTGTTAGTTATGTTAATTGGAAATAAAAATTTATAAAAAAAGGAGGGAGGGGAGTGTGGTGAACACTCCAATTTAGGAGTGACTTTTAATTTATATATTTTAGTAATTTGTAGCAATTTAATTCAATACTTTTATTCTTTGAAAATTAGAGGTCATCTGAAAGCACTGTGCTAAGGAGAAAACTATCGCCACATGAAAAATGTTGCATCATTGTCTATGTATATTTATTCAAAGTAGGAGAATTAATTAAAAAAAAAACTTTATATCAACTGTGAGGATTATTATTACTATTAATAAAATTATTCATCATAATTTCCTAGTGAAAGTATACTTTAAAGAATAATATCTGAAAAATATTTTTCAGCCGATTAATCGGCCCAATTTTACCGATTATCAATAATCGGCAAAGTGGCCGATTATGGCCGATTAATCGGTACTGCCGATTAATCGGTGCATCCCTACTTATAACGACAATTTCTTTTTCAATCACTAGTACTGCAGAAAACGAAAAAGAATACAGGTAGGGTAATATTTTTTCTCGTGCTTAACATATTAATAAAGGAATCAATTACAAAATAACTTCGAAAATACTGAATTAGGTATTTAATGAATAGCCAGAAATGAAACATGTGAGTCACAAAAAATTATTTTTGAAAATATGCTACAAAAAATGCTGGAATATGATTTTTGCACTACGCAGAACATTTTTTTAATCAAGGAGCTGAGTTTCGCGCAACTTGATGCAAACCCCCCCCCCCTATTTGTGTTAGAAACTTTAAAATTCAAGGTTTACAGCTACATTTAACAAAGTTTTCAAGGTTTTTAAGCATTTGTAAATGGAATTTTTTAAAGTAACTTTTGTCTAAGATTGGTGAGCATCCAACAAAGCAGAGGGTCTGTGAACGTATCTGTTTTTGTGTGGTCTTGCTGACTGAAGACATGTTTAGCTGTTAAAATCCCTCGAGGGTTACAAATGCTTATAAATGGGGACCAACAAAGTACCCTCTTAATTGAATCAGGGCGGTGAGAAGCAATCTCAGCCTAGTCGGAAACTAGGGGCCGGGCTGGCGATTAGGGGGTAAAAATCTGAGTGGTGTAAGTTTTATAAGTTTTATGGGGAGGGGGGGGGGGGCGCCGATCAAACTGACAAGTAGCTTGCCTTGAGCCTGAATTGATTTGGGAAAGAGAGCTGGAAGTGCTAATGAGAGTCTTGTTTTCAAGTATGTTTTGCAGCTAATAAGAATTTGATTTTTTTTTTTTTTTTTTTTTGTGTGTATTTTTTCAAATTTTTACTCGTTTAATAGTTAAAAGGGGGAAAAAAACTTTTTTTTTTTTTTTGCTATTTTAAATTTAAAAAACAGGAAAACTTTTTTTTCTGTTTTAAATTATAAAACATTTCGGGTTTCGGGGGGGGGGGGGGCGGGCCCGTCGGGCCCCCCCTCTGGATACGGCCTTGTTGCATAACACATTTTTGCATTTAATTTTCAAACATTTTGTGATTATAAATGTTTGAAGCAGAAAACTTTTCAAAACTCGTTATGCTTCTGACTAAAGATATAAACATATCAATCTAATTCAAATTGATTGTAGCAAAAATATACAAGCTTACCCATTATGATGGCACTATTTTAAATTTTCAGTGATGTTATGAAGCCAACACGATGCTAAAATTAGATGCACGCTGTGATGAAAAAGAACTGCCCATATTGAATATTAAGGTCAAAAAACGGGACTGCCAAGAATAATTTTTTGAGCACAGAACCATGGTCTTAATGAATTATATCTGCAAAAAAAAAGAATTCAAATGTTTAAATTGATTTTAAGATTTACATACTTCAAATTAAACAAGCATAATTTTTAGAAAAAAGGCCAACTTGTGCATGAATATTATCAGATTTTCAGTTTTAATTTAAACATTATGAATAGTTCAGTGAAGATAGATTATTCAAATGGTTACAAAATAAATGCTTAGAAACTAAAGCATAGTAGTTTAACACTATTATTTAATAATAAATTGCAATAGAAAGAAAATGAGAAAAATACTTTTTTTAATGACATCAAATGTGTGCCTTAGAGTAAAATCATTTTTTGCAAGAATTATGCGGTAAACAGAACTAAATTGCAAGTTTTTAAATCAGCTGTTAAAACTTTTAAATTCAACTGCTAAATTTGAAAATTTAGTTTTCACATAATGCAAAAAGCTTCAAAATCAATAGTAATCATTCAGAACTTATTTTACACAAAGCAGACAATTGGTCTACTCAGAGGATATATCTGGCATGTAATTATCATGTACGCATGTAATAATACAAGGAGTTTGTTTCTGTGTGTGTTTCTGGCGTGCTTCCAGGGAAAATGGTAAATCCCAGACACATGAAACTTGGTACACGGGGGTAATTTTTGATGACGATGTGCACCTTGGAGCCAGTTTTTTTAGGATTTCTTTAAAACAAAAGGCAAATTTTAAGTTCAAATTTTCAGAACTTCATTTTTCTCACCTCATCCATCTAAATGTATAAAAATAACCAATTTTTCCATGAACAAATTTTCGCTTTTGGATTTTTTTATTTTTAAATCAGACAAAAATTCTTTTTTTTTTTTTTAGAATTTTTTAAACACAGAACAAGATATTAAATAAGAAACACGCTCCATGCAACATCGAAAGACAAGATTTTTGACCTTTTGGTGATGTCACACATATGATTTAACTTCGGTCACATGCACCTTTTTCTTCTTTTCAAATGATAATATTTCTCAACTTTTTTTCATGCACAGAGAGTTGTCAAATGATACTTAACATGGTTTTCAAGGTTCAAAATTAGGATGTAAAAATCAGGTGTAATTAGCACCTAGATTTTTTATTCTTAATTGCCAAAGTATGATTAGGGGCAATTTCAAAATACTTTTCGTAGCTTCAGCAGAATATTCTCATTATTGTTACATTAGTCATGGTATTGTCAAAAAGTTTCTTAAAAAAATTATCACAGAGTTATTGACAAACTTATTGATTATTATGAGAGGCATTGAAAAGCACTTTAGCAATTTTATTTAAGTGCAGTCATGTACACAGACATTCAACTTTTCAAAATAATAATAAACAACAAAACACTTCCCAAAATGTCCATCAGCAATTTGGCAAAATATTTTTTTGTTAAAATGTGTCAAATTTGAAAAATATTTAGGTGATAAATGTAAGATAGGCGAAATATGAGAACATGCAAAGGGCATCTTTGCTTGACGCTTGAAAATAAGATTTTGCTTTGAAAATGCAAAGTTGAATCTATTCTACATAATAAAGTCGAACCTTGCTAATTCGTACAAATTACTGTTAATGCAAACTACATTTGCTATCGCTGTCCTGTTGTTTATTGTTATTTGGATAAGATGAGCTATGATCGAAGCAAACTGATTTAAATGTCCCTTTGAGTTTGACTGAAAAGTAAAACAAACCTAAGGTACAGAATTTTGATCAAATTAATTTTGCATTTTTTTTTTTTTTTTTCAATTGAAAGTTAAGCAAGAGTAGATGTGAATGGTCCTCAAGCTGAAACTTTCAGATGCAAAAGACAACCAACAATCACTTATTTTGTACCCTGGTTGTTTTGCAAAAAATATTTTCAGTTAAAAAATTATTGTGAGCAATTAAATGTTTTTTTTTTTTTTTTTTGCAAAAGCTTTTTTCTTTCTTACATACTAGAGGGGACACAGGGCTGGGAATTTTCTGCACTTGTTTTATTTTAATAAATAAAAGCTGATTATTTTTCCTTATGAGGAAGGGGGATCTGATTTTTGTCTGTTAGAGAATAGGCTTAGAGGTTTGGTAAAAACAAATTTAGAGATAGGTAAATGTAAAGACATATGAAGATTGATAGTTATAGAGATAGATAGATATAAATTGATGAATAAATGGACATGCTTCTATTTGCAGACTTTCTCATTTAACCATCTTTTAAGCATAAAATTAGTTCTAGGGAAGTTCTTTCCTGTTTGTTAGCTACTTATTATATCATTACTTCTAAGTTCAGTGAGATTTTCTTTTTTTGAAAATTTCCTATTTTTTTAATTTTATTCACTCTGTCTTAATATGTATGGTTATTTTTTTTATGTAGATGTGTCATAAGAATTATCAAAGGGAAAAAAAAACCCAGCAATCTGGTGAAAGGCTGAAAATTTCCGCACCCTTTTTTTACTTAAAATAAATATTAAGGAATTTTAATCCAATGAATTCACTTGATACTTCCTTTCTGCAGATTTTCAAAAACACTTGACTAGGAAGATATCATATCTGTACAGAAAACTTGCTGAGATAAGGAAAACACTGACCTCTGCAATCATGTAGATATTTGATAAACTCACGTGTAAGCAAATGATGAATGTCAAAGATTACAGAGCTGTAGTAGCATTTTCAGCTTAAGTCTAAACTTCAGAAATTATGCCATGATATAAGCATTGAGTAACATAATTTGGTAATTAATGTGGAAAATTCTACAAGTACGCACACTGAACCCAAATGCAATTTTAGGGAAAAGTTTAAGATTCTGAAATGAAAAATTATGCACAATATTTAGAAATACAATAAATCTTTAGCAAATGTGGTAACTTAGGACTCCCTGAAAGCAATTTAAGTTTTACTGTATGAATTGAAAATAAAACAAACTTCGGGTATGAGAGTCTAATATATAATTGGATCTTTTATTAAAAATGTTTTATTGGTTCAATTTCATGACATAAAACTATACAATTTAAACAATCCAATTTTTATGGAGAAAGTTCATCATTAAACTAGAAATCTAATCATAAATTCTTTTATATCTAAAAGATTTTTTAAAAAATCAGCCATCAAATTAGAAAATAAATTTTCAGCGAACAATCTAAATTTGTAGAAGGGACCCCCCCCCCTTTCGAAATATTGGAAATGTGATAAATTAGAACACTCATGAGCATAAGGGTTTTAATTGATTGAAGGTTGATACATTGTGAAACAATTGCAAGGCATGAAGATTTAGACGAAACATTTTTCTTACATATAAAAAAACTTTTTAAATCAGTTAATAAACACGCTTTAAAACACGGTACTATATTCATTCATAACAGCTGTTAAGAAAAACTTCCCCTTGTTATTTTTATCAATAAGGTTAATATTTCTGAAAATAACTCTTTGGGGGATTTTTGTTAATATGAAATATACATTTAATTATAATATAAATTGAAAGTAATCTTTTATTAAATATTGTTGCAAGTACTTATGAATAAATACTAGAACTTAAATACAACTTTCTTAGCAGCTTTTTTCTGTGTTCATCTTAACAATATTTGTAGCAATATTTGTTAACAATGTTTGTTATTAAGGAAACATGATAAGGATTTCATAATTGTATATTTTGATGAACGAAAAAAAAAAAAAAAACAAGAATTAGATGGTGCAATGTTGTTCTCTATGATTACGATTTCAATGCAAATAAAATTCAAAATATCTAACATTAAAATTATTGGAATATAGTAGACATGCAATGCAATAATTACTAATGTCACTTCAAAGCATAAGACGCATTATAACGTGGTACAAAATAGAGGCTACAGAAGCATGAAATATCAATCAACATATTTTTGCTTATTTGTTCGGCCTTTATGACAAAGGTATAACACCTTCACCAATCACAAACACTGGTTTCAGTAAGTTCTTTTTTTTAAATTAATTATCCTGGATGGACCACAATTTGTGAGTCTGAAAATGTGTTATCTTGTTGACCTCAATTACAAAAACTTAGTTTCAATATTTTGTGAATTATTTGATTGAAATTGTGTGGTAATTTTTTACAAGAATTTAAATCTTGTGTGAAGATTCTGTCACAAAACATAAACTGTAAATAATTCTGCTTGTTAAATTGGTTTAAACATTGTAAAGATTACAACATTGGTAGCAATTTTAAATATTTCTTTTGCTGTAGTTTAAAGTAATTCAATGAGCAGTGTTCAGGTCAACTATTCAGCACTGATTAATTCTGTACCTCAGAACCAGACTAACGTAAGTCCATTTTCGTCATTTTTCGGTAGAGGGGAAAAACGATTATCGAATACATCGTTTTCCCCCTCTACTGAAAAATGACGCAAATGGACTTATGTTAGTCTGGTTCTGAGGTACAGAATTAACATCTTATGAGATCTGTTACTCTATTAAAAAGTTCTTAAATATGGTTTTTAACAATAAAAAACTGAAAAAAGAAGAAGACAGTTGAATTAATTGTACTACTTTAGAATATCTTAACATATACATATATTACTGCAACAATAGTTATGCTCAAAACTTTGTGTTCAAGATAACTAATACTAAAAAACAACAATTATTAATTAAAAATTGCAATGGTTAAAGTCAGTGAAATGCATGAAATTCTAAATGTTTATAAGATATTTTAAATATTTAAATATATATATATATTTGAATTGTTTATTTTGAGTCGACCAGGTAATTACTTTTACGAAAAGCATACATAGATATAAGATTTTTAATAAATTAAAATTCATGCATTGATTAATGCAGAGTTAAAAAAAGAGGGGGTATACGATAGTGCTGCGACATCGATGTCAATGTTTTGGAAACATCGATGTTTTTGCTAAAACATTGATGTTTTTACCATCCATGCTTGAGGGTCGATGTTTTGTGTTCAATGTTATTTTCTATTTTCGATGTCGATGTTTTATAATCCAGCAAAAAAAGCATGATAAAAATATGCGATATGCAGACCTATTAAGAAGTTTTCATCCTTAATCAGAAGTTTCAGTATTAATCTGATTAGAAAACATTTTCTATGATTATTATCGATGTTTGCTCTTGATGTTTCTAAAATATTTCTAACTTGCTTTCGCCATTTTTTTTAATTTATTTATTTTATTGTTATTCTTTATGTACATGTTTTAAATTTCAGCAAAGAAAAAAAAAATCATCAAGATATGTGGCCAGGCCAAAAGTTATATCGTTAATCAGCTGTTACACTTTGATAGTTTCCATGGATGAATTAAGGTTGATGTCTTTTAATGATCCCTGTGTTGCAATACCTTTCCTATTGAAATAGTTTTTTTTTTAAATTACCGCAGATGATTTACAGTCAACGACTTTTAAACATCGTTATTTTTGTTTTGATTAGAAATTTTTTTAGATAACAGTGTTTTACATTTCAACAAAAAAAGTTTCATAAAAATATGCCACAAATAAAAGTTATACAGTTAATCAACAGTTGCAGTGTCTATCTGGCTAAAAAAATTGTCTATAATTGGCATTGATATCATAAAGTTGATGTTTTTCAGGAGACAAAAGATAAATCTAATTGAGCGATATAAAGAGGCACAATGTATTGGGGAGTTACTGCATTACTGTACATTTAAATATGTAAGTAATTTTTATAAAAAAAGATCGATGTTTTGAAACATCGATGTTTGAAAACATCAATGTTTTTTGGTCGGATGTCTTAATTTTGGAACATCGATGTCTTGAAACATCCATGTTTTGCTTTCGATGTCCTACCCCTAGTATACGATGCTGGCCTATTAAAAAGTACAAAATAAATAGTTATTTACATGAAAAAAAGATTTTAAATTTTCCATGTTTTTAAAACAGACTTAAAATTATTGAAGAATTCTAAGCCACACGTAGATTTAAAGCCTCATAGAGATTCAGAACTTCTTACAGTTAGTTCGGAAAATTAGTGATTGGGATTTTTAATAGCTGTCAAAATACTTGCATGATTAAAAGGGAGGACCTGGGGCACGAGCAAAAGTTAATAGTTGCACGAAAATGTATCGGACAATTTTATTCCATGGTAAATAATATTAATCTGCTGTTGTAAGTTTCTCACTGATTGCTGCTTTTTACATCTCTTATGGCTATGTAGAACTTGCACCCATGTTTTTCCTTTTTATCATAAGTACTATTTTATCAACTATTGAAAATTCCCAGATCCAAACTTTCCAGGCAATTCTTAAGAAGTTCTGAATCTCAATGAGGTTTTAAATTAATGTGTGGCTTAGAGAAATTAATTTTAACTATTAGTCCGTTTTAAAACATAGTAAATTTAAAACCTTTCCTTTTTAAATTGTCTTCTGCTTTTTAGTATTAATAGCTCTGCTTTTTAGTATATTTAGTAGTGTGTCATTTTTTAATACATTAATAAGATATTGACAGAGACTTGCAATACAGCTCAGGTTTATCTCAGATTCTTTTGACTTGATTCTATCTAAAGTAGAAATATATGCATCTACCAATGTTTTATCAAACTATTTAATTGCATTTTCAGGGGGAAAATGTAATAGCAAGAGAGAGAGAGGGAGATTTTAAGAGATTTAGACTTAAACATTTTTTAAATGTGACATCCTTCATAGCTCAAAATTTTAAATATATTCCAGCATGCAAAACTTAAGCTTAGGAAATCCTGGATCCAATGTGTAATATTCCTTGCACATACAAATTGCCATAATTATGCATGTTGCTTAAACTAATTAAGACATTTAAATAAAAGTATTGTTTAACAATGACCCTGATCAACAATGAATTTTCAATCGAACGCTTACTCAAATTTCAGCATGAAATTAGTTAAAAACAATTATAATTTACATTCTGCCTTAGAACATGGCAACAAATTTTATATGATGCAGAGAAATTAGACAGATATTTAATTCAAATTTGTGCAAAGCATTATTTTGCCTTCATAGGGAGTTATGCAAAAATGTTGATTAAATTTAGAATAGACTAATAATTAATGGTTTATTAATTTGATTATAAAAATTGCGTTGTTATTGGGTCTGAGGTTACATACAAAATTTCAAAAGAATCCAATCAGAGGAAGTGAGAGAAAATTAAGTGAAAAGATTCCACCTGAACAGATATGCAAAAAACCAAATTTAAAAAAACATAGTAATAAAAATAATTGCAGTAGCATTGTGAGTAGCCATTTCTTACTTTAAATGGAACGCACTTTTTTGCATATTTTGAGATGTACTATGACTGTATATAGGGCCATCATGGTTCTATAACTCATAAAAAGACTAAACTCAGATAAAAGCAAGATTAATGTTGTTCTGTTTGCTAACTCCTGTAAGTTTGTTATTACTAGTAAATTTGTATAATAAATAGTTTGACAACTTTTATTCTTAGATATTTATTTTAGAACTAACTTTTACTGCAACAGCACAAAATAATGTAATGCTGAGTGATGAATAATACAACATCTCTAAAAATACATGGGGGGGGGGGAGATGTCCCCAAAGGAATGTGTGTTTTCTGGTGGGGATCCAGGGTGGACTATGAAAAATTCTGGATTAACGTATTGAAGGTTTATGAAGTCATATTCACTGTTTCACATTGTAAAATACAAATTTGAATTGAATATCAAATGAGCTAGCAATAAAACAATGTAAGAAAAATCTTCCATAGCATGCTTTAATGGGTGAAATTTTTAACTTCAGGTATCATGCAAATGTAGAGAGTTAAATTACGAGAGAAGAACAACAATGACTACTAAAGTTCAATATTCTAAACTTGATATCCATTGCTTAATTTTCCCCTTGTTTAAACTGCTTAAAAACTTTATAGTTAAACAAAAGTAATAATAGTAGTAATAATATTATTAATGAACAAAAAACTTCCTAAAACATCCAACTTGCATATTATATGTAACAGATAGCTAAATTAAAACTTACCTTTATATTCAAAACTAAGGACAAATTAAGATACGTAAATGCAATGGTTGTTAACACTTAAGATACATAATAATACAAATGTTTTTAATCCAAAGAGTGTAGAACATAAAACTTTCAAAGTACTAGTGAGCAACTACTTCCAGAGCAACCTTTCTGTCAACTAACCCAGAAGGGAAAAGCTGTACTTGGCCTCAAAAGCATTCAAGTACAAATGCACTGAAAATGATAAACAGCTGAGTTCAAAATACAGATAAACCAACTCAGCCAATAATAAGAATTTATAACAAAAAGGAAAACTGAGCTGCCAATAGAAGTCTTGATCAAATTTCAGTATCAGATATATCATGATTATAAATTGACATTTCAAAATAACTTTTTTATTTATGTATTTACCTTCTGATTATGGATAAATATAATTTTTGAAAATTTCACTTTTTTCAGGAAAATGTGTTTTAATAATTGAAAATTTAATTATTATTACATATATAAACTATGTATTTTAAATATATATTTTATAATTTGCAACATCAAACCATAAATATTAAATGCAACATTCTTTTGTATTGGAAAATAAGTTAAAGCAGAATGCTTCAAAGCAATAGTTAGAGAGAGAAAAAAAGAATTCATATTATTAGAAGCAAAAACAGTTGTTGGTAAGGATGACTTAAAACTCTAGAATTTAAAGCTTAATCATAAGTGCAGCACAGCAAAATGCTATGGTTTTTCGGAAAAGAAAATCAAAATTAAGCACATTTAAAACAACTATAAAATTGTATGACAAGTTGTAAGTTAAGAAAATTTATTTAAAGATTTGTTGTCAGACAGAAAATAAACTTATACTAGACTCTATGTAATGAGACCTGGCACGTCAAAGCCAAATCAATTTCCTACTCACCACTCTTTTCCCCTGCTGGTTGTCATAGTTTTGGCACCATTAACTTCTTTCCCACATAGCTTTTGCAGCATATGCAAATATACAATGGTAAATTGCAAAAGGGTTAAACTTGCTTCATGCGCAAACTATTATTCAACTGAAAACTCAACAACTTTTCTTGACAATTTGTGCTTTATTTATGTTGCTTTTTCAATTTAATCATATAAAACTTTGGAATAAGATTTAAACAAATTTACTTTGGGGTTCATTCACACAAATATATTCCAAAATTTGTTAAGACTTTAAGCTAATTTAGTTTGTTTTGCTTCATAAGTTTGATTTAAATGGCGTAATAGTTAGTTGCCAGATAAATTTTCATTTTAATGGAACTTTTTATCTTTTTTAATGGCTCCTTTAGCTTAAAAATAAATATTTCATTTTACATTTCAGCATTATTGTTTATGACACCATTTGATTATTTGTTAAACTATTTGATTAGTTAGGCTTAAACTTTGAAACCCCCCCCCCTCATTACTTATTTGGCAGAATTTGTATGTTTGAATGCACTTTAATAAATTGGTTGTGTCTCCAAGATTTTAAAAATTTCACCAGGACAATGTTTCTGTAATTTTTCCACCAAATTAGATACTTGTTTAAAATTTATATAAGATACAGCTGGACTCCATACATCCAAGCAGCAACTTGCAGGAAAAAAATTCAATATATAGAAGGGAGCTTAATGTTAGCATAATTACTCCTAATTATTTCCTAAAAAATTTGTTTACTACTTTCAATTTAACAGTACTCTAGACGTTGGTTACAATAATCATAGTTGCATTAATTACAAAGGGGGTAAAAAAGAACTTCTTGATGAATAGCCAGTTTTGTAACAAACTCTCCTAAGAGAGTTTCCCTTGTTTTTAATATTCTAAAAATTTTATGAGGAACTTTTTTTGTGAACTGAGCTCTAGAAACTAATTATTCTAAAGTATCTAGCATTTTTTATCTTTTAGCACTTTAAAAAAACAGACAATTTTGCTAGTTTAAATAAAATTGATTGCAATCACAAAAACTTGTAACTCCCAGTAAAGCAGGAAAAATGATTAAAATCAAATGACAAATAACCTTTCTTTCATATATTACTCATACATCTTGCTCCTGAATTGTTTAATGTGAGCATTACTGCAGAACGGAAACAATTTACACACACCTATATCAGGGGTGGAAAATCAAGAATCAATTTTCGGAGCAGTTTGGGAGCAGGCTAAATTGCAGTAATCTGATGCTTGAGGGCAGGTCCAAATATCTTTTAAAAGGTTAACATCCATTGTTAAACATTTTTTTTACAAATGCAATATACATATTACACACATACACACCTCCTACTTCAGAAACTTTTCATAGTTTAAGAAATTGGGATAAGATTTTAAAAATTATCAGCAGCTGGTTGAAATAAATCACTGCTGCGGAAAAGAGTCTGAATCTCACGGAATTCAAAATTTAGTAAATTATAGTTTAATGTTTTCGGAATGAAGCTACTTTTTAGAAAAATAAAAAAGAAAAGATACTTTTAATAAATTTATAAACTGAATCAAAATATAACTAAATACTAATAGAACTAAAATCTAATCAAAATTGTAAATTAATTTTACAATAATAAAATTAAATAAGCTAATTTAAATTTGCTTTGATTAAAATAAATTCTAACTTGCAAAATGATTGAAATATTTACAAGATACAAAATAATTAAAAGCTCAAGAACAAATGCAGCTTTCAAAAAACTATTCTCTTCAAAGTCAATTGAAATTTCTTAGATAAAAAATATTACAAGAAGTAATTATTAACAAAACACTTGTTTTATTCATTAGAATGTGCATTTCAATGCACCAGTTTGTAGCTTATTTCTACATATATTCTAATTCTGGAAGATCTAGGCAAACCTAACTGAAATTTTAAATAATAATAATACATATACAATTAAAAAGCATAAAATAAATTGATTTAAAGTGGCAGAGGAGAAATGAGTTACATTTTCCATAATAATTGAAATAGTTTTCGGATGCAAAAGGATTGAAATTTTAAGAATGACGTGTTGTTATCAAAGCACATGCACAGTACCCAGGATTCTAAAACATAAGTTTTACTTAAATGAGCTAGAAATTAAGAAAATTAACAATTGGGGAAATTCTTTTTTTCTTAAATTGTCTTAAATGCATAAAAAAATTAATTTAGAAATTTTTTTGCGAAGAAAAGTATTTTCTCATCAAACATATGTTTAATTCGTTAAAATTTCTAGTTCAAGGTTAGCAAGTTTCGGCTAAAAAAAGTGTGTTTTCAGCCAAAAGTGACTGAAATGAGATAAAAAAGTAAGAAACAGTTCATGATTTTATGATATTGCTGCTGAAAATCGTTACCTATACACTTTCTTTCAGATTGGAAAACTTTTTGGCAGGCTATTAAAAATAGAAATCCTAACTTTTTATTTCCAGCCCCAATCAGGAGAAAAATTTGCAAATTTCACTGTCTTTGAAGCAGAATGTAGTAATCTTTGTCATACTTTGAGCAACATTGGAAAAATTTTAAATACAAAACCATAAGATTTTTCCTCTTCGTAGCAGAATGTAGCAGGATTTTAAAATGGGAGCATCTGGGAGCAATTTGTTTTGGGAGCAGGTTTTCCACCCTGCTATATTAAAAGGAAAAACTTTTAAGTCATTCATTCATTTTTGACACTGAAGGCTTCACCACTGCTAAAATCACCAATGCTAAATCACAATAGTATTTTCGCACTGAAAGAAACATTGCAATGCCATATATGTGTGTCTTGCCAAAGGTGAATTGGTGCAAGAATGCCATTGCAGCACTACTTTCCTCAGGCATGAGATTACCCCAGGGAAAAAGGAGGAAATTCATTTGAAATAAAGAAACTAAAATATTTTTTAAAATGTGTCGAGAATTCCGCTTAAGTCTTCAGTTTTAAATCTGTTTATTGGGCACTAAATCTGAAAAAAATTAATAATAATAATAATAAATAAAAAAGAAAATAAATAAATAAAAGAAAAAATTATAATTTGGAGAAAAGAAGGACATTGTTTACTGTAAAAAACTACATTTGTTTTTGTAACCACATTATCCTAAAATTTTAACCATGTTTCATGCAGAACATAATAGTACGTAATGTTTAGAGAAAGAGAGAATTTCATTGTAGGAAATTATTTTTTTCAGTATAGTTTGCGCAAAAGATCAGATTCTTTTTAATTTGGAGATGAATCAAGGATTTGAACTGAGCACGCTAGTGCAAATTTCACTTCTGAACATTGTTTCAATGCACTAAAATTATAGCAATGTTCTATGCTTCGATGAATATTTAAAATCATAACCACATCTAATTCAGTTTTAGCAGTATTATAATTTCATTGGTTCTTTCCTTGTAAAAAACAATTGTTTAAACTCCCCCCCCCCCTTACGCTTTTACATTTCCATACACATGGAAAAAAATTGATTAAAAAAAATATAATTAAAAAAAATATTTTTCTTCACTTGAAATGAAAACAATTAATGAAAGCACTAAAGGGAAAATTTTCAAAACCTATTAAGGATGAAAAGATTTTATTTCAACACAAAAATCCAATGAGCAAGATAGAAAGTGAAAAAAAGCTCTAAAAGGAAAGAATGATGAATGAAAATAGTGAGCAAAGAGAAGAAATTAATAAATTGAGATTAAAAGAGGCAAATGTGAAAAATATAAAATCAAGTCATCAATTTCCAGGTCATTTTCGAGAAATATGCGATGTCATTGGTCTGTCTCGATACAGTGCTATGGAAAATGCAATAGCTTTCAATTTTGGGGCTACTTCTGAACAGAATTAAAAAAAAAAGAAGTTTTTTTGAAAAAGCACAGCCCACCTGAATTTTTGATGAAAGGCCCGGGTCTTAAGTGGTCTCAAGTAATATTTTGCCCTTCAGCTCTGTGCATGAGCTGAGTTCAACCTAGGATTCTCAACAACTGAGAAAATTGAAACAAACTTCATCTTGTACAGAAACAAGGGACCTTTCAAATAACATAGAACTAGGTGACCCGTGCGGAATTCCGCAAAAAAAAAAAAAACCTCTAAACTTAAAATTTAATGCGACAATTTTTATTGGCTTCATTTGCACAACATCGCCATCTACTGCCGTCGTTCTGACAACTTTTCAAAGAGATCAAAGACACGTTCACTTTTACAACTACTACAAAAGTGATACCCTATATTAAAATCAAATACCCAAGGCTATTACTAAACTAAATACTAACGTTATCGCAAAACTACCATAGTATTTTGAAACAATAAAAGTTACGATTAAGGTTTACCGAGTTAAGCCTTCGCTTGAAATGTCGCATTTAAAATTGATTTGAGCAACAATGTAACGATTTTGACAGTTGAGCAAAAAATTTAACTTTTTCAAACTTCAATCGCTTATAAGTCGCTTAAACGTGGATTTTCGAGATTCTCGTTACGCGGCGCTAGCGGAGAAACGTTCTAAAGAACGCATTTTTTTTAATCTTTCGAATGAAATCAAAATGGAGACGATACGACAGTTATTTCGCTAGATAGAGTCAATTTTGTGCCCAAAAATTGAAGTTCGAATAAAAAACGAACCTACACTTTTTAAAGGGTGGGTCTAATTTTCGTCAATAGCCCGCGGGATAAGCTTCAAAATCATAAATTTTCTTGCAATTCGATAAAGAAATGAGCGAGTTTCGACCGGGTATAGGATTCGGCTTAGAGAAATAATATATGGAGATGTTAAGGGATGTAGGAAATCTTTCATCGATTGGCAGTTTATTTGAAATTTTTACTAAAAAAATTAATTAAAAAACTAATTTGTATTTGTAAAAAAAGTTTAAGCTGGGCCGTCCGAAGAGGGGGGCGAGCGGGGTTATCCCACAGAGAGCTCAAACTTAAGAGGGTGCCATTAGTTGAGCTTTTACTGCGTTAGAATTTCATTATTATTTTTAAAAATTCATTTTTAGCACACGTCACTCGTTATCAATGTTTTATGGGTGGGACCACTTGAAAAACTCCACTATGTCGGTAAAGTGGGTTTTTTTTTCAAAATTTATTGCATATTGAAAACATTTATTTTAGAAACAAACAAAATATTATGAATATTTTGATCAATACTAAGCCTAGAAATTGGTATTGATCAGTTTAGTTATAATATTTAGTTAGTTACAATATATAGTTTTGGTCAGTACCTGGTCCAGAAACTGCCATCTTCCTTTCCTCACAACTTATTAGGTATTAGAAATAAAACTGCACATGAATTTCACTCCATTTGTTTTATTTTAATACTTAGAAGATCAAAATAATTATTCCAATCTATAAATTCAATTCAATATCAATTTAAAAACTCAATATTGCAATGCTGTTTCCAAATTTGCTGAATAAGAACTCTTTAGGAGGTCACAGTGACCTTTATTCAGGACTCCCAGGGCCGTCATTTCAAGTTTTTCCGGTAGGGGGGGGGGGGGGCAAAGGGTCCAAACACAATGCAATTTTGTCGTAAAACATCAAAAGCAATGCCCACTTATAGGTAAATACATTGATTTCTCAAAGTCGAGGGGGGGGGGGGTAATTGACCTCCCCCCTTCCCCCCGAAATTACGGGCCTGAGGACTCCCCTGACTCTATGAAAATTAAAAGTAAAAGGAGGTGCACAATGTTTGAATAAAGAATGATAGTAAAATGATTCTTGGAAAAAAAACCCAAAAAAAATTGCGTTTCTCATCAAAAATCCGAAAAAACCCAGGTGGGCTCGGCTTTTTCAAAAAAAACCAGGTTTTTTCAAACCCTGCATTACTCTTTTCCTTAGATATTCATCAAAATGCTATCACATTAGATATATTAAATTTCAATGTTTTCTTACACACAGAGATTACATGTTAAATTATATAGTAATTTGTGTATTAAAAACATTTGTTGCTTTTCCTTTCATTAGCCGTCCATGTCCACTATACTGCCGTGCTAAGTGCAAAAGTGGTATCTGCAGACGATCTCAAACTGAAATATTGCTGTTTAAAGTTTTGCGCCTCCATGTATTTGATTCAGGATATACTTTTTCTGATTTTTTTAAAAATATTTCACGCTCTAAAATGACGATAAAACATGGTATTTAGGTAAAATACATCACAAAGAATCACCTGCGGACAATAACTCAATTTTGTTAAAAAGTGCAGATACGACTTTTGTGCTTAGCACGGCAGTATAGCAGTTTGCGCGAGTTCAGCCGTTTTAAATGAAGGCTATGTTCATCTTGCTGTATACTGAAATGTTTAATGACTAGCTGCATAACTCAATGAGTGTGGGAGGGAAATTATATGCCCCATGCGCCTTCGTCTGTTGGACGTCCTGAGTCAAAGGTGCAAACTTCTGAAGTCTGAAATTATTTTGTACTAAGTTTCAAGGCTATTGTTGCTATGGGGTCTCCTGGACAAACACAGACAATTTTATTGACATTATTTTTTTCATAATAAATAGAGACATTGAACATGTACATACCTGCATTAGCTCCAAATAATATACATCATCAGTCTTTATTCAAGCAATCTTCATGTAATAAAAACACTTCTAAATTGAATTATCGTCCACTATTTTCCTGAAAATATTGCTTTAAGTTAGAAAATGAGCTTTGAAAAAATTCAGGTTTGTATGACTTTAGAATAAAGTTACTGCTTGTATTATACTACAAGTAAAAGAAAATATTCATTAAAATAAAATAAAAACATTTCTATTATCATTTGATTAAAAAATTCTTTTATCTTTTTTTTTCAGCACCACTAAGATATCAGTAATATCTTTTCTTATATATAAATATTTGGATTCATACAAAATGGCTACTTGGAAATATTTTAAGCTAATTTTCAAATGTGCAAGTACATGAACAATAAAATAAAAGTTTAAAATATATTAAAAATAATACTAATGCGGAAAGAAAAGGTATCTGAGCTGGCTGAGAGGTGTCCGTTTAAATTTAGGTGAAGTCATGTGATTGAAGATGCGGTTCGGCCGATAACGGTTAACAAGGTTCTTATTTAGTTTTCTTATGTACAATGGTAGGCCGTGGTAGCTTGATCGGTAAGGCGTTGGACTCGTCACCAGAGGGACCCGGGTTCGATCCCAGGCGATCGAAGATCCACCGTCTTGATTAATGATGGCTGGGGGACATTAAAAATGTCGTGCTCACAAAGTCAGTCCTCCGAGTGAAACGATACCTCTGGTAGTGCTGGCCCAAGGGTTTGTTCGGCCCTTGGTCTGGTTCAAAAAGAACAGAGCGCTCTCCAGGGTCCTATCCACGATAAAAAAAACCACGAGTTGTGGTAGGTACAGGGGATCCTTGAGTGTGTAGTGTGTAGTATGTACAATGGTGCTAGTGAGGTGATGAATAATACGTATGGGTCTATGAGAAAAACCTAAACCTGGCAAGAGCCAGTACAACCATCTCACACTTCTCAAGAAGAAAATAGCCACCTCGAGTGTCAACAGGACCGAGAGACTTCCACCTTCCTTCGAACACTTTCAGGGGTCAACTGCCCGCGCGTTAGCTGTGGAGTTCTCTCCTCTCCCTCACCCCTTTCCCACTTTTGAAGAAACCCGTTGCTAAATATGACAAAACGTGATACATTTTATAATTACAGAGAAACATAGTGATTTGTAAATGTATGAGTACTTTAAATTCAAGTTAAAACATTCCATTAGAAATACAGTCAAACCTCCATATATTGAACTTCCACATATTGAAATTTTCTATGTATCGCACATTTAATTAACATCCATGTTCATTACAAAAAAAACTTTCCGAAAATTGAAAATATTTCCATACATCAAAAGTTAGTTTTTGGACATAGTGGGCAATTTTGCTTAACTTTAAAATACTTGCTTCTCAGAAATGAAAGTCAGGAGTAAAAGGAAATTCAGTGATTGTCACTACGAACCCCACAAGTACGTAGACGTGCTATGGGGTGCACAAACAAATTGTGAGATTTATGAATTAAAAAAAAAAAAAAACAATCAAGTTGTTTTCGATTTTGTGTTGTGACTTTGCCTCTAATTTCAAATTTTTGGCTATTCCTCTTTTTTTTCTGAGAGTTATTAGCTTCATTCCCAAATATGCTAAGCTTCAGTGAAAAGATAAAAGCTTCCAAGCTGACAAAAAAATAAATGCTAGAGATTTTAGAAACATTAACTCCTGGACTTCAGTTTACAAAAAAGTTCCTAATAAAAATTTCAGGACATTAAAAAATGCAAACATTTCTTCGGTGAGCTTATAACAAAACTGGCTATCCAACAAGACTTTCATAGTTCTTTTTTTCCTTTTTAAAGATTGCAACTATAATCATTATATAGCCACACATACACAACGTCTGGATTACTGTTTGTTTAAGATTAATAAAAAAAATGTAACTAATTTTTTTTCTAAATATCTACTTTCATGCAATCTAATTCGCTAATAAATTTCAAACAGAGTTTCATATCAGAAAAAAAAACTTTAATTTTAATATATTAGGAATAATTATGATAAAATTAACATTACTTCTATTATATTGAAAATTTCTGTACATAGTATTTTGTTTCGCAAGTTTCTACTTTGAGAAATGGCGGTCCGACTGCAATGATACTTCTTTGTTATGAGTACATATATCACTCGGCTCGTTTTTTAACTTACATGATTATTTATTAATTTTATTAATTGTCACCATGATGTTTGTTCAAAGTTATAGAGCAACTACTTGTTTGGTAATACATTAAATTATTTTATGTTTTTTAGACTTATATACCAAACTGGCTATCTAACACGAAAAAAAGCTCTATTAAATTGTAAAGTAATTTTCCAAATAATTAAATTCCGCATTTAATTATTTTTTTTTATTTCGGCAAAAAAGATTTTATTAATTGCTCTATAAAGAGCATTAATCAATTTTTGGAGGGTAATGTTTTGGAGGTGTGCTTATGAACTTTTGATCACTGTTCTTTTCATTTAGTTTCCCTGTGGCCAATAGTGATTCAAAAAGTTTTCTGAAACGAAAACATCTATAATTTTTTTATAACTTGAAAACTTGAAAAAAAAAATCACACAGAAAAATTTGATGATTTGATGGTATCAAAAATTAAATTTGCAGAAGAATCTTGATTTATTTTAATTACTTTTGTTGAAACCAGTCCTATAAAGATGAGGCAAGAGAAAATGAATTTTTTGAAAATGTTATACTTGATTTGCCCAGTGACGCCTAATCATTCTCAGAAAATTATATTCTAACATACATGAGTTAAAAGAAAAAGCATAAGAAAAATAGCAACATTTAATCTTATAAATACGCTGTAAACTGCTGATATGTGTTATAAGGTTATAAGGAGACCAATGCACAACATGAATATGTTTTCCCGATGCACACATACACACACACAAAAAAAAAAAAAAAAAAAGAGCTAGAAGGAGGTCTTTACATCTAAAAGCTCACCTTTTTTGGATTGGAAAAGGGTTTCTTAAAACCTCAAAGCACGTATCTATAGTTCTCTACAAATTTATGCGATTGAACATGATTTTTTCCCTTTAGTTTTCTGCAAAGGTATTTCTTTATTTTGTATATAAGTTAATTAATTAAGCATTCATGATTTAATTGACAAAATAGTAAGTTAGTGATTTCTGCATTGTTAACATTGTTTTTTCTACCAAGACAAGAATGATTATTTCATTTGACTCAGATCCACCAATTACAAAGACATTAAATAAATAAAGTGAAAGCAGTATGGAAAAAGATTATTTTACACATAAAATTTTGAAAACATTCTTCAAGAAAGGAGACTTTGAAGCAATTAATGAAATCAAAGCTTCAACAGATGAGATCAATGTGTAACACTTTTATATTCATATGCATTCAAAATTAATATATAGTTCGGTATTTTAATAATTACAAGTTTTTATGATAATAAAAAGGAAAAATTAATAAGCATTTGAAACACATGTTTATTTAAAAAAAAAAAACAACACAAAGGTAGTTTAAAAAAAAAGGAAAAAAAAAAAAACATTCACACAATTAAAAAAGCTTACATAGGTTACAACTTTATGCACCAAGAATTTTTTTTTTATATCGCAAAAACAATTTATTTAAAGAATCACTTTTTCCAACAGTATTTTCAAATGCTCAAGGGGATTTAACTTATTACTTTGATATATATATGGACAATAAAATTCAATGTACAAATGTTTCTAAAGAACTAAAAGGAGAATTAGTTTTTTCCAGTTGATAAATGACTTACTCTCATCAAGTTATTCTGAAAAATACAATTACATTTGCTTGATTTTTCTGATACAATTTCGTGCAATTATTATAATTTGGAATTAAATCATTAAAAATATTTATTGTTTCTAAAAAAATAGTTTAAGCACTCCAAATTCTTAAGTTACTTTAATATATGGAGTTATTACACCCTTTTTTCAAAGTTAAAAACATTTCAATTGCAAGATTGCTACTTGTTTACTTATCAAATCTTGACACATTTGTTTTTATTTTTATTGCATCGTAGGATCATTGTCTATTGCGCAGCTTAAATTTCAAATCATACTACGAAATTGTATCAGTTTAGAACTGCATTGTTCATTGTACTCATTATTAATTGAGCATTTTACCATCATCTTACATAAATCTGCCATTATTCTCCAAGATAGGATTTTTTTTCGGATATTTTTCACGATAAACATTTTAATAGAGAAGGTCACGCGATCTGCCAATGTTATGTTGCCATTCCCAGTTGAGCTATGGCATTACTAGTAACTAAGAGGAGGGACCAGGAGGGACAAAGCAGTAGCCTGTTAAAGCAAAGCCTCAAAAGGAGGCGTTGGTTTATTAAAGTGTGTTTTTCTCTTTTGAAGGAAGTTTCCTGTTTCAAAACTCATTGTCATTTGAGGCAATGAGAAGCAAAAGGGGATGTGAATGGACAAATTCAAGTTTTGAGTAAAACGCGTTGAAAGATCAAAATTTAACAAGGCTTTCATGGAAAAAAATTTCTGTATCATGAAGATATTAGCAGCTACCAGGGTTAGAACCCCTTCATATACCTACTAGTTAAAGCGGCCTTAACCAGGGTTACTAGCACCATCTCTTGCCCCGAGCAGGTAAGAGGTTCTCCTACCATTTGCACAACTTTTTTCGAATTTTTAATTTTGGCACTTGCATCATTTTGCTTCTCACTACTACTGCCTCATTTCAGCTTTTTTTTTCTAAATTATTAACGTGGATCTTTAGTTATGGATATTATTTTTCAGTTATTTTAAGCTCATTTGTAAATAATCAAGTACAGGAAATTCTCGATTATCCGCGAGCGGATTATAGAAGGTAAAACCAAGGCTTCACTAGATAGCGTTTTATACAGGCTGCTTCATTACTCAAAACATCAATGGTAAAGATTTGCCAGCTAGAGAGCGCTGAATGAGGACCACCCAAATGTTTGTTTACATTTATTAGCATGTTGTTTCTGCTGTAGAAAGTGATGTTTATCCTATCTTTAAGGGTTAAAAAATATTGATATAGTTAACTGAAGTGGAGTACAGAGTGAATTGATGCCGAAGGCCTTATTAGTACTGCTTTTTAGGGGAAATAAATTCACTTTTCAGGTAAAGTTGGTCGCAACTCATGATTCAGTCATACGACATTCATTCATTGTTTACTTTCTTCGAATTAGCAACATATAGCAATGGCGTTCAATTTTGACATCTCTGCATTAATAAAATATACGCTTATATTCGCAGCCGATAAATAAAAATGTAGCAATGAAATAATATTGTTCTATTTACTATTTTGTTTCATTATTGTTGCTCACACGATCTTAATTGCTACGCAAAAGCTCAGATGTTCATTTTGATAGCGTTGACCCATCAGAGCGATAAATGGCGAATCTATTCGTAGGGACATTTCCTTTTGATGCCCCAGAATGAATGCCCTGCAATGAAGCGATTGGTGTTCAACGGAAAGACGATTGACAACAAAACATATTAATTTCTTTAGTAACAACGAAATGAGCATATATAATCGCTTGGTACTAAAGAGCAAGTACGAAAAAAATAAACAAAACTACAATTTAACGACGACCAACTGTAAAATTTTGTTTTCATTTACACAAAAGAAAAAGGTAATGTTCTTTTTATGTTGAATTTCACACATTGATAATATTTCGATAATTGGGAATCTGGTGTGGTTGCCAAATTTTTGGCGATAATTACTTTATTTTGTTGCTCTTTAGTTTATGTTTGCGAAGGAAGTATTTCCCTCGCTCATAAATTGGCCACAAAGATTTAACGCCAATAGGGAAAGATAACCAGACTTCCAATCACCGAAATCTTCCCTTTTTTGTTTCTAATTTCACACATACGTTTAATACTTGAAAGTAAAATAATGGGCCAACTGAAAAAAAAGCTGCGAAATAATGTGAGAATTCTTAAAAAAAAACTCGCCAAATCAACTTTAAAAGCTCCATTAGCATGTAACATAATAAGTTTAATAAATATATCGAGCCATTATTATCATTGAAATTTAAATTAAAATGCAAAATAAGAGAAAAGAAGCAACCATGAAGACGATGCAGACTTAAAATTTTAATCTTCGCTTAGGTGGTAAGAAAATACATCGCCAAGTTAAAAAACGTACCTATAACTGAAACGTACATACTACCAAAGATCTCGGTTATTGAAATATTCTCAAAAGCTTTACGGAGAACAAATTCTTGATGTGCTTTTCAAGATATTAGTGCCATAGTCATTCCAAAATGTCCATTAAAATGTAAAAAAATCGCCAAATAAATTAATTTGACAATCTAAACTCATCAAAAGTTTTGATGGAACTATCGTTCCAAAATCGCCATTTATCGCTCTGCGGTGCCAGTGTCGTTTCATAGTTTAATTATAATTAGAATCAATTAAAATGAAAAATAATTCGCTAACTAATTAAAACAAGCCGTTAAAATGCAGAATAAACCAGCAAATCGAACAAGCTATTAAATGACGTTAAAATATAATAAAATAGAATTGAATGCCAAATTGTAAAATTGTCGCCAACAAATTAAATTTTAATTTTGTCTTTTATTATCTGATTTGTATATAATGTTAGTTACCACAAAATTCGATAGATGTCGCTAGGCGACATGTATCCGTTTTTATCCCAAGGATTTTGATCAAATGAAGCAGCCTGTATAAAACGCTATCTAGTGAAGCCTTGGTAAAACAGACAGAATAAAAGATAAAACATATAGACTTGCAATACAAAAGAGGGAAATCGCTGCCATCGGAGAGAAAGCGCTACCATGCATTGATGGATACTGAACCCACGACCTCCGGCATGCGAAGCGTATTCTCTACCACCGAACTACCAATAATAAAGTTGAATTTGCTTGTAAAGTTAGCAGACCAAGTTCAAGGTGAAGTTAGGTAAGCGTGGGATAGTCGAGATTTTTGAAATGTACAAGTTTTTGAATAATTTTCAAAATAAGATAAAATCTAAAATTTAAAATTAAAAAAACCCCGACTAAAAAATTGAAAGCCCTTTGAAAAACCTTAAGCTATAAAATCAATTACAAGTATTTTATTTGTTAAAAAAAAAAAAAAAAAAACCCTGGAAACTGATAAACATTTTAATAAATTATAAGTTTGCTTTCCATGTCTGCTAACAATGACAACCGTTCCGATCGCGTGAATAAAGAATAAGCTGAATTTGCTAAAAAAAACCGCTATAACTCGCGTTCTATAGAACATGGAAGATCCAATTACATCGTATCGGACGCTGAAAAATTTTCTCTTTCATTTAATGCTATTTTTTAAAGTTTTGAAGTATGTTTTCACCGCTAAAATCCCGAAAAACCTTTCAAAGGTTTTAATTAATATCTTCGTTAATTAATGCCATCCGAAGACGCAACCTAGCTAAGAACACTCTCGATACTCCTCTTTCGAACAAAAAAAAAGAAAAAGAAAAAAAAAAAAGAAAAATTCAAAATCGGTCCTTCCGTTTAGGCTACAGAGTGCCCTTCTTTGTGTGTCGGGGGGGGGGGGGGGAAATGAATAAGATCAAATATAGCGTTAATTGGCAGTAAAATGTTTCAATATTTTTAGTGGATGATTTGTTTTATATGTACTTGTTTTACTTGCCACTGTAATTGGATTTGTCTGTAGTGCGCAATACTTTAAATAAATAAATAAATAAAAAAAATTAGCCGATTTTTTTTCAGGCTGAACTTAAGCAAGACTGGAATTATAGACAATCTATTTTTGAAAAATTACAAACTTTGAAAATAATCCACCTTTTTAACGTTTTCCTCAGCAAGAAAAGAGGTCGAATTTAGGACAGATGAGCTCCCAAACGCTAATTGTGAATGAAGCTACTGCTATAACGGAAGTCTTAAAACTCCTAGGAAATAAATTATTTGGGCTTAGAATTTCTTTAAGCGGTGTTGGAATATCGAATGAAGTGAGTAAACATTATATATTTCATCAAAACTAAGAATAGGGCTGGGTTAAGAAAGCGTGCCCCCCCCCCCCTCCTTTCGTGGGGAATAACGGAGTTAGCGGATATTATTCTACATTTTAATGAAACGTTAAATGGGTACTTATCCGTTAGCCGGGCTCAAGCGAAAATAAAAAATTGCCAATGTCGCCAAGCGACGCAAATGGCAATTCTGAATTAAGGCCCCTATAGAGTTATATAGGCTGTCGTCAAACAAACATTCGCCTTATGATTGTAAGAAATTTGGCGGAATTCTAGATCATTTGGTGATAAATTGTTCGGCGATTTTTCTCTTGCACCAGGTTAACGGATAAGTGCCGTGAAATGTTTTAAAACTTTCTCAAAGTTCGAAAAGATTATTTTAAAATTCAATGATATTTTTAGTTTTATGGGACGTAATTTATTTGGCTGATTTTACATTTATGCCATGTAATCGAAATTCCTTGTGTTGTGACAACGCCTCCTAAATACTAATTTTAGTATTAAGAAGGCGTTGGTTATGATCACCATGACATTGTTTATTATTACAGCTATGGCCTTCGGTGAAATTCTGCGCATGATTATTAGCCAAATATTGGCTTAAAATGCAAATAAAATATTGTACGTGTTCACTTGAAGAAAGTTTGTTTATAATTTTTCTGAAATATATTAAAAAAGTCTTTAAAATAGATTTATTGGCTTTTAAGAGATTCTAAAACATACGAAAACTTTTATGAGCTCTTATGAAATGTTTTACGAGTGAGAACCACATTTATACCCAGTAACTGCACAATTTCATATTTGTGCAGTCTCCGCGAATTATTTTTGCATCCGCTTCTTTAATAAGAATAATGTACAAGCTGTGTGCCTTTTAGACCAGCGATTCTCAACCGGTGGTCCGGCGAACCAGTACAGGTCCGTAGAAAAATTTGACCGGTCCTCAGAGATTTTCCCTTAACCTCGTTAAATAAAAATGTATCAATAGTCTACCACGACACTTTTTGCTTGAATTTTGCGATTAATATTTAGAATTATCTATCTATTTTTCTCAATTGTATTGTGAGTGATGTATAATTATTTCAATAACCACTTATTACTTTCTTCTATATCTAATACTAGCAGTACCCGCACGGCGATGCCCGTGCAACAAATGTAAAGGAAGTTAACTAAATAAAGTTTTATTCACTTTAACCCTCTAAAGTAAAATTATTATATTTGATTCAAATGTGCTCCCCAACCTTTTGAATTCCACTAAAAGTCATATTAAAGTTTAAATCAATTCGCCAAATAAACGTTTCAATGGAACTTTTGAGATAACTGTAGTGACAAGATTTTCGAAAACTCTCAACGAACACAGCAATTTTGCCCTTGAAGTTTAACATAATCCACCGATTTAACCGTAATTTCAATGTAAAATTGGTCGCCAAATTTAAATTTATTAACATAGGGAACCGATTGTGTCAGGTAGCTCAGCCTCAACCATTCTTCCATGATTTTAATTTGAACATTAAAAGGCAAGAAATATAATGTTATTCGCACCATCTCTTTGAAGTGATTACAATCTATAACAGTAACCCTCAAATAAGCAAGATTTCCCTGGCTGGGAGGTTTGGTAAATTTCCAGATTGTTGCCAAACTTTACGACGCCAAATACGAAGAGTAACTTCATAGCGGTGTTACCGAAAATGTCAGAATTGAACTATTAAAAATTTAGGTTTGGCGACATTATATACATGTTTTAAACATGCAATAAAATACTTTTTAGACTGCAAACAACTACTGTTCCTTCACAGAGCGTTTTCTTTTTCTTTAATTTGGAGAAAGAAGTGTTTCACTGGCTGGGAGGTTTGGTAAATATCCCTATTGTTGCCAAACTTTACCACGCCAAATACGAAGAGTAGCTGATAGCCATCGCTAATTTTTTAACAATAATAGTTCCATTCTGACATTTTTGGCAACACCAAATTTTGAGGAATTCAACTGAATAAATTTAAATTCCCTCCCACCCCTCTGAACTAAAATTATTATATCCTTTAGTTCAAATGCGCTCCATCTTATAAACTCCACTTAAAGTCATGTTAAAGTTTAAATCAATCCGCCAAATAAATCAAAAAGACAGAAAATTAAGAAAGAAATAAGAGATATTAAACATTCAAATTGAATAAATTTTCAAGGCTTAAATCTATACGCACAATTTTAACCACAAAGTAACTTCAGGGACAAAAGAGCAGCTGATCAGGAAAATGAACCTAGTGTTTCAGTACTGCGTACATAGTTAAGCCTTGAAAATTGACTAAATTTGATTAATTAATATCTCCTGTCCTAATTAACGGACAGAAACGTGCTAAAACTTTTCTTTTTCAGAAAAAAAACCCTTTCCAACGATATATAATGTTTTGGGGTGGGGGGAGGTTTTCCCCCCTCAATTATGGCGGATACACCAAAAATGAGACTAATTAATTAATTTAAAAATAACTAATTCGAAATTAAAAATTTGGGCTTCGAGGTGCACGAGGGCGGAGTACGTTCGAATTTTTGAGCCAAGTTTCAGGTCCGTAGGTGCTGTGGGGGCTTCTGGCCAGCGGTTACAAACGTACAAACAGACAAACGAACACCGTCATCTTTATATATATAGATATAGAAGAAAGTATTGGATTCGTGAAAATTTTCGAATGTCGAATTTTGACGGATTTGCACGTTTTGAGGTGCGCTGAGTCCATTTCGACCATTTTTGGAAAATGTGTGTCTGTGTGTCTGTCTGTGTGTGAGTCTGTATGTGTGTGACCAGTTTTTGTGGCCGCGCTAGAGCAAAAACTACTGCATGAAATCGAACAAAAATTTTTGCACATATGTACCACCATGTGAACTGGTGCACCTGACTTTTTTTAGCGAATTCCTCCAAGGGGGTGGAGCAATCGCACGTGTTCTGCGCGTGGGTGATTGCTATATCTCAGGAAGTAACCGGCGGAATCAAACGAAAATTGGTCCATAGGTAGACCCTACTGAGTACAGGTGCTGATTCAATTTGCGTGTCAATATCTCGAAGGGGGTGGAGCAATCGCACGTGTTCTGCGCGGGGGTGATTGCTATATCTCAGGAAGTAACCGGCGGAATCAAACGAAAATTGGTCCATAGGTAGACCCTATAGAGTACAGGTGCTGATTCAATTTGTGTGTCAATATCTCGAAGGGGGGTGGAGCAATCAAAAGTGCTTATTTTGTCATTGCACCTACTGTATCTCGAGAAATATTGCTGCGATTTGAATGAAATTTGGAATAACACTAACCCAATATGGAAGCAAGCATCGATTAAATTTTGGCGCCAATCTCCCCAGGGGGAGGGTGGGGTGATTTTTGCGCTTAGTCAACAATGCGAAAAATTAATTCATTAAAAAATCGCTTTCACGCTATTTAATTATCAAAACAGCTGAAAACTTTCAATGATTTGAAATTTTTAACTGTTGCCAATTTCTTTTTACTAACAAATAAAATGTTTGCAATTAATCTAAACAAGGCTTTTGCAATGATTTCCAATTTCGCTCATTGATTCTGCATTTGCAGGGTTATTACGATAATTGGGAAATTGGAGCTGTCTCCAATAATTCGTGCGAGTACGTATTTTATTTTGTAACCGGAATTCATAAGACTAGGTGACCCGTGCGGAATTCCACAAAAAAAAAAAAAAAAAAAAAAAAAAAAGAAAAAAAAAAAAAAAAAACTCTAAACTTAAAATTTAATACGACAATTTTTATTGGCTTCATTTGCACAACATCGCCATCTACTGCCGTCGTTCTGACAACTTTTCAAAGAGATCAAAAACACGTTCACTTTTACAACTACTACAAAAGTGATACCCTATATTAAAATCAAATACCCAAGGCTACTACTAAACTAAATACTAACGTTATCGCAAAACTACCATAGTATTTTGAAACAATAAAAGTTACAATTAAGGTTTACCGAGCTAAGCCTTGGCCTGAAATGTCGCATTTAAAATTGATTTGAACAACAATGCAACGATTTTGACAGTTGAGCAAAAAATTTAACTTTTTCAAACTTCAATCGCTTATAAGTCGCTTAAACGTGGATTTTCGAGATTCTCGTTACGCGGCGCTAGCGGAGAAACGTTCTAAAGAACGCATTTTTTTTAATCTTTCGAATGAAATCAAAATGGAGACGACACGACAATTATTTCGCTAGATAGAGTCAATTTTGTGCCCAAAAATTGAAGTTCGAATAAACAACGAACCGACACTTTTTAGAGGGTGGGTCTAATTTTCGTCAATAGCCCGTTGGATAAGCTTCAAAATCATAAATTTTCATGCAATTCGATAAAGAAATGAGCGAGTTTCGACCGGGTATAGGATTCGGCTTCGAGAAATAATATATGGAGATAGATATTGAAGAAAGTTTCGTGACGGCCACGACAGCTAGTCTTTTCAAGTAAATAATTTCTGTTACAGTTCTTTAATGCCACTTAATGCTTCATTCGTTTATTTTTGAAAATAAAAATATTTTTGAAAAAAAAAAAGAAAAAAAACACTAAATAGAATCATACGAAACTATAATTCAACTATAAATATAAATTTCAAGGACTCCAGGTTCTTTAATCGCATTCTCATACACTACATTGACAACCACATATTTATGTAATGGGTTAAATATTCAGTTCTTTTTCAATGGTTTTTCTGAAAAATGTTGGCAAAATATAGTTAAACATCATTTTACTTATAGTTTTTGCACCGACTTCAAAACTTTTGTTTAAATGTAGTATGAATGGGTGTTCACAGAATAAAATTATTTTTTACTTTTTAGAGAACTTGCCGATTGAAGTTCTGAAGTCGGTTCATTTTTTTTTTTTCAAAAATATTTTTATTTTATTCTTTTTAGTGTAAATATACTTCAGAAATAAGGTAATGTTTCCATTACGAAACTTCACCTAATTTTTTAAAGTAAACTAGCTGCGTGGCTCGGCGTTGCACGGGCTACCTCTGAACAAAAAATTAACAAAACTTGAATATTCTGTAAGACTGGGCGTCTTATTAATTGTTTTCCAAAGGTTTATTTTTGCGTTTCCCCGCGTAATTTTTTACCATATATTTATTATATACATATCATAGCCTGATGTAATTAAAATAGTTTTTTAATAGATTGTTGTCTTATTAACGTGGGTGAAACCGCGGGGTACAGCTATGCCCTAATAAAGGTTTTTGAAGTAACGACTCATATCCATGTAAAGGATTTCTCATTTTTCATTCTAGTTAAAAATACTACGTACGAGGCCCACTAACGAGTTTCATGTTTGATTCAGTTGAGCCTTCATTCAAAATTCTCATTATCATTATTATTACTGTTTCATATCAGCCACGTTTTATAACAATGGATTTCATATTTAATCATTTAGGACAAATCGCTTTAAATTTGAGTAAAAATGTGAAGATTTTTCTCGATTTCTTCAGAATCCTGTTATCAAACCCTATGTCAATTAAAACTAATGAAGCCTGTAAAAATGACGAATCTGTCGGTACCGAAATTTTTGAAATCGGTTCAGGCGTCTCCGAGTAATCATATAAATTCATAAAAATTTCAAGAAGACCATAGAAATGAATTTCATTATGTAATCCAGGGTAGCTTTATATTCAAAATTGTCATTATTACGATTACTGTGATCCCGATTTCTATTTCGATCGATTTCTGCAGATTCCCGTTATCAGACCCGGAGCACGAGGCGATGGGACCAATCGGAAATAAAACCCTTACGAACAAAAAAAGAATTTTTGAAATCGGTCCAGGCGTCTTCGAATAATCTTATAACATACAAAAAAAAAAAAAAAAAAAAATTCTCCGACGAATTGTACAACCTTCCCCTTTGTTGAAGTCAGTTAAAAATATAAAAAACTCGATCTGAAAATTGTTTTTCACAAATTTTAATGACCTGAGAGTCGAAAGTTTTCTTTATATTTTAGGGGAAAAGAAAAGCGATGGTGGAGAACTCCACTGCCTGCAAAAAATTTGTTCAAAATTTTTTGACTGCCCCCCCCCCCCTCCAAATCAAAAGATATTTTTCTTTTCTTTTTTGTGAAGAAAAAAAAAAGTTTGCCGGTTCGTGAAATTTTCAAAAAAAATTTTGCCGGTCCATACATTAGGTTGAGAAACGCTAAATTATTTTTATTATTATTATTATTATTTATATATATATATATATATATATATATATATATATATATATATAATATATAAAATTCTCGTGTCACAGTTTTCGTTGCCATACTCCTCCGAAACGGCTTGACCGATTTTGATGAAATTTTTTGTGCTTATCCAGTATCTATGAGAATCGGCCAACATCTATTTTTCATCCCCCTAAATGTTAGGGGTAGTCCACCCATAAATTTTTTTTGTTCGCACATAACATCTGATCTACTGAACTAAAACAATATGTGTTATCTTAAATCCTTACTTCAATGAGCGACACCGATGGTCAAGTGGTTCTGCGCGTCAGGTTGAAGTTCCTGATGGAATGAGATCGAATCCAGGCCCGCAAGGATTTTTTCGAACAGCTGCATGGTTTTTTTTTTTTTTTGAATGATTTTAATGATTGTAATGTCCTTATGCAGGTACATCCCCTCATGGGGATCTACCCCATATTTTTTTATAGTACAAAATGACAGTTTTGGTCGGATCTTTGTTAAAATTGGCAATGGGGTCCTTCGATGCTGTAGAATTTTCTTATGGACGTTTGCGCCATTTTTGGGGGCTTTGAATCGATTGTGGCAATAAATGGTTTTTGATTTGCGGCACTTATATTATTTTTTTCAAAAATTATATACACTATCAATTATATTATGTTAATTTTTGTACCTTTATAAAATTCTGTATTTTATACCTTGCATTTACGTCAAATTCAAGGTAAAATTAGAAGTCAAAAATTCTGAAGAAGATAAATATATGTTAAAAATTAAAGTAACTATTTTTTGTGATTTTCCTATTGGTTGTGACCAAAAAACATCATTACAAACAAATAAAATGTATCAAACACCATTAGTGTTGAGTTATTAGGCAAAATCTGCTGTGTAAAGTTTTTTTTCACTGCGAGAGGGGGGGGGGTATGAACGACCATTAAAGTGACACAAATTTTTAAAAAATAAAGGTTGGATCTCCAATTATCTTGCTTCGTAATTTGAACCCGCCCCGGCTGTGCAACGGTACGCGATTAGTCATTCAAAAATTAATGAAAAACGTGATCGAAGCCAGGATTTTAAATGGCAAGTTCAGAGGTGAAAATATACTCATACCACTGATTCCTATTATACCTACAGATGTGCCGATTCAATTCAAACGTATTCAGTTTCCGATTAGATTGGCATTTGCAATGACTGTCAACAAATCCCAAGGTCAAACGATGTCTGTTTTGTGGCTTAGATTTGAGAACACCATGTTTTTCACACGGACAATTATACGTGGCATGCTCTCGAGTGGGTAAACCATCCAGTTTGTTTGTGTTAGCTAAAGATGGACTAACAAAAAATATTGTTCACGCTATAGCATTAAGAGATTGATATTGTTTAATAGTGTTACTGTCGTAATTGTTTAATTAATGATATATAATTTTAAGGAATAAATTATAATAACTTAAAAATAATGTTTGCCTTTTGTTATTTTTATATTCCCTCATCGTTCACAGCGCTCCATGCTTATTTCACGCATATACCACATTCTTACATACATACAATATACACATTCTACCATACATACATACATACTTACAATAAGTAAGCTATTTTTTGTCTACACTAGAAATTACTAGGAAATTATTTATATGGCAAAACAACGGTTGCCGGGTCAGCTAGTATATATATATATATATATATATATATATATATATATATATATATATATATATATAATATATATATATATATATATATATATATATATATATATATATATATATATATATATATATTAGCTTAATATGATTTTCATGTTATTTGGGAAATTTCCTGCAATCGAATGCTTTCGCGTTTTATTTCAGTTGAAACTAAAAATCTTGAGGGCCTGATTGCAATATTTCAGGAAATTTAAATTTCAGTAAGATAACAAATCATGACATCCTTCGTGATGGTCATAACACACTAGTCTCGGATTCACAAGCGTTTTTGTTTTAGTGAAATTTTTCTATTTAGATCATATTTCTGCATTTTGCAGGGGCGCAGTAACGAGAAGAGGCTGCAATTGGCCAAAATTATTTTGAAAAAAAAAGTGGCTTAAAAGAATTTTTTTTATTGTATTTGTGTAGAGAAATTCTAAGAAAAATTGAAGGGGGGGGGGGAGGGGCTTTACGTGAAAATACATCGTTTCCTTTCAAGATAAAGGAAGAGTCAAAAAGAAACCAGTTTAAGCTTGAGCTGTTAAGTGGAACATAGACAACGAACCCTTTGTCTTTTGACTTAAACAAAACTAAATGAATTATAGCAATGAAATAAAAACTAGGGATGAAAATTAGAGCTCGTTCTTCACACCTAGAGCTAGGTAAGCATTTTGAAAGCGAAAACATACAAAGCAGCCATAAAAACGTTTTGTCTCCCTTTCAAAAAGTTTTAGTAGATCACAGTAAAAAGAGAAAAAAAAATCGTCTGGTCTCAGGAAACGTGTGCCAGAATGCCGTAATAAAAATCCTTTTTAAAACTAAAAGAGTAAGAAAATAAGCATTTTGCTTTCAAGTTTGCGTAACTAATATTTCTTTACTCATTTTTTAAGCTTTTCTTGTTCGCAATAGTTGAAGTATTATGGGATTTTCTTTTGGAGGGAAAAAATAGAGAGAGAGAGCAACATACCTGCTAAAAAAATGTTTTGCAGCAAAGAAGAATGGTTAAAATAATACAAATAATAATAATAACAACAACAACAACAACAACAACAACAACAACAACAACAACAACAACAACAATAATAATAATAATAATAATAATAATAATAATAATAATAATAATAATAATCTATTTATATAAAAATAGATATATGTATGTTTGTTCCTCATAAAAATCCAGTTTTTGTAGGATTTTCATCAAACTTGGCACAGAGGTTCCTTGATGCACTAAAATTCACATAGGTAGGGTTTTGAAATGAAAAAAAAAAAAAAAAAAAAAAAATTCAAAAAGCTCAAAATTCAAATTTTTTGTCCCAAAATGGTTATTTTCTTTCAATTTTGAATACATAGAATAATAGAGATAAGGCTTTAAGCATACAAATTGATAAAATTTAAGACATTTAAATATGACTATTTTCCAACAAAGAATACGATTAACAATGAATTACCCCAGCAGCACAATCTCATCGGCCGATGATCGGACATTCATCGAAACCCAATGAAATTCTCATCGGCCGATGATCTGATTCCAATGAGTTCTCATCGAGAATTGCTCCAATATGTCTCATCGGCCAAACAGAATCCGAGCAGCAAAATCCGGTAAGTTTTGCTCGAAATACGATGAGATTTGGAGCAATTTACGAGCAGTGCAGTTCCGTACCGATGAATTTAGGATCAATTTTGGATGAAAATACGATATGATTTAGATCAATATACAAGCAGTGTAGCTCGTGTAATGAATTAATGATCAATTCTGGATGAAAATACGATGAGAGTTGGAACAATATACGAGCAGTGTAGCTCCGTGGCGATGAATTTTGGATCAAAATACGATAAGAGCTGAATAGTTTATACGAGCAGTGTAGTTTAATCTGTGGGCCGAAGGCAGAAAAGATGCTTAGAAACATGGTTTCGTTTGCCAACTTCGGGGACTACGAAATGTGATATTTTTCTGAATCCTTAGAGTCTACAGATGAAAAAAACACAATGTTCCCGAAAAAATATTGTCTCATTAGTTTTTTACAGGCCATTAAAGATAGATGGCAAAATATGCAAAAATGGAATTCTAGGGGCTGATAATTACGTTAAATATCATATATATGTGTCTGTCTCTGCCTATATATTTATATGTACATATAGATGTATTTATAGATACTGTTTGATATTCTTTTCGGCGACCTTCCTCGAATTTGCGCATGCGTCAGGTCTCAACCGATTTTATGAAACAGAGGGTGATTGTGATAAGAGAGATAAGGAATGAGAAGGGATTTTTCTTTGTTTTGTTTTTCGTTACATTCGTATATTTGAGGTGTTGATTTGTGTTGGTGTTTTTTTTTTCTCTTCCTTATCATTTCTATAAAAATAAAATAATATCGGAGTACGTGGAAATGCTGCTATCGTGCATTTTCGTAATCAAGCTGTCTCCCTTTTTAAAATAGAACCATTCAACGTTGCTTGACAAAAATAGAGAGTTTTTCTGAAATTTCTCGTTTTTTCACAATATACACCTGGAAAATTATTGAAAATTCGACAAATATGTGTAGAAACACTGTTATACGAAGTTTGTTTAGCTTGAATTTTTATTTTAAACCAATTTTTCCCACCATTTCCGCGATTTTTCGAAAAACCCAAAATTTGCTTCCCCCTCCCCCCCCCCTTTAGTTCACCCCCCAGGGTCGGGGACTTTCAGTATATTAACTTACTAACTACCCCTAACAATATTCTGTAGTCAAATACTCTCGCATATTCCATGCATTCTATAATGTATTCATTGACTGGATTATATAGTGCCATTAACGAAACAACGAGATTAAGAACAAGCGGAAATGTGGATTGATACATTTTTGTGATTTTCTTAGTAACTGAATCACAAAAGACGTGAAGTAAGTATATTATGACTTATTAATATATTTTGCAACATAAAATCGTATGAAAAAGAAAAACTAGGATAGAAAACCTGTTTATTGAAATTTTAAATTGCAAATATTTTGTGCAACAGCGCCACCTAGAGACAATTTTTGTTGTGAATGAGCCAACAGGCTAAGGAATATAGTCCCTATTTCAGTTACTAATTAAAACTTAATGAGACAAGGTCTGCTTGGGAACATTGGATTTTTCAATTGAGTACATCACTATTAGTTGATTTCAAGCAAGTTTCCGTAGTCCCTAAAATTGGTAAACGAACTTGAACGATATGGGTGCTTGGCCCACAGACTATAGGTCCTGTCATGATCTTAATGGTAGCACATCATAAAATATGCATTACTTTTAAAAGCTCAAAATTGACGGAAAAAGTCACGAATCATATTTGGCGACGATTGACGTCGTTCAAAACACTTATTCGTGGTAACAAATCAGTCCCTTATATACAAGGGCGGACCCAGAAATGTTCCAAGGGCGACTGAGTTTTTTTTCTTACTTGCCCATTTTTTTCTCCATGCACCCTTGTTAACACATGTTGGTTACAAATGTTTTGGTCTTCCATTTCGAAAAATTTCCAGATCAGAGCTCCGAATCCTCACCCTTTCTCTTAATATCATCAAAAATCAATTAAAACTGCCTTTTTTGAACTTCAAAATCTAAGAACCGCTGTGGAAGAGTCCCTCAAGGTCGATCGCCCCCATCGCTTCTCCCTTGTATCCGCCCTTGCTTATATATCCTATATGTATTTACACAAGCTATTTCAAATTTTCCAGGGGAGCGGGGGCAAACACTGCATACACAATGTAAATTGCACCAAAAATGACAAAAACCACGCCCGCTTACATGTAAATTGATTTTTCAAAGCCGGGAAGAAGAGGAATTGACTCCCCCTCCTCCCCCAAATGACGGGCCTGTGATTTTATAAGTATTGGTTTTCTGAAAAACAGTAATAGTTAATTCTGAAAAACAGTAATAGTTAATTTATGTTCTAGAAATAAAGCAGCAACAAAAAATGTCTAAACTGGTTCTTATTTAATCTCTATATCTCCTACACTAACTCCTTTCACGACTGCAAGTTATGTAGCAAAAACAATAAACACTCAATTTTATAAGATTTAATTAAAATTTTGAAAAATCAAACGTTATTCAAAATAGCAGCGTAAAAAACGCAATATTACCGTTATTTTCGCCGTGTAAGACACACCCAATTTTAAATTAAATCCCCCAATTTTAATTAATCTTAAATTTATGCCGTATAAGACGGTGCGTCTTATACGGCAAAAAATACGGTGTACAACAATGTCGTTCCACTAAAAGTTGCTCTTTGTGAAACATCGCCAAAAGGGGATATCAAGCCATAAAAGACAGGGACGCGAAACGAAACCGCGCGAACTGGCGCTCTTTGATCAAAAATAAAGAATGAGAATATCTGAAACGCCTGGCGGATTGATACAATGTTCGATTTTGATTTTAAATTAAGTCACACAGTGAAAAAAGTGAGTGATTCAAAACGTATTAATATATTTTGAAATGTAAAATCGAGTAAAAAAGTAAAATTATGGTTGAAAAACTGTTTATTAGAATTTTAGATTGCAAATATTTTGTGCAATAGCGCCACCTAGGGACAACGTCTCTAGTGAAAGAGTGACCAGGCCAAGGAAAAGAGTTCGTGTTTCAATTACTAATTAAAACTTAATGAGACAAGTTCCGCTTGGGAACATTGGATTTTTCGATTGAGTACATCAATATTAATAGATTTCAAGCAAGTTCTCGTAGTCCCTAAGATTGTTAAACGAACCTGAACGATATTTGCACTTGGCCCACAGACTAGTTCCGTGGTGATGAATTTTGGATCAAAATACGATGAGAGTTGGATCAAAATACGAGCAGTGTAGTTCCGTGGCGATGAATTTTGGATTATTTTCTCTTTTTTTTTTCTTTCAAATGGGGCTGCAGTAGAGGCACAACCTTTTGCAGACCTAGTGCGATCCCCCAATTAAGCATCCATTCTTTCACGTAGCACCAGAATTGGCGGAATGCCATTACCACGAGAATTTTGACCGCAAGTTGCCGCCAGATGGAGGCACCTGGGCTCCTTTCAATGCGAAAGAGCACTAGGATTTAATTTTGCCTAGGGATATTCAAAGCCAAACGAATAGCCCAAGGGATCTTTTACATGCCGCATAATCATACGACATGGGCGCCGAGGATTTTCCGCATCTCGAAAATCCGCCGACTGGCCAACTCCAGGATCGAACCCGGGTTATCGGCGCGGAAAGCCGACGCTCTACCACCACGCCACCAAGTCGACGATTAATGAGACCAACACTTAAAAAAAAAAAATTGAGATTGGGGAAATTTTCATCGGAAAATTTGATTATTACGATCTCTTTACGATGAAATCTGTAGTTCGACATATTTTCATCGGGAAATTTGATCAGAAGTATATAATTTTCCGATGAAACATAGCTCGGCTAATTTTCATCGGGAAATTTGTTCGAACCAATATTGTTTCCTGATGGAATACAGCTCGGCATATTTTCATCGGGAAATTTGATCGGAAGGATATAGTTTTCCGATGAAATATAGCTCGGCTAATTTTCATCGGGAAATTTTATCGAACCGATATTGTTTCCCGATGGAGTACAGCTCGGAATATTTTCATCGGGAAATTTGATCGGAAGGATATAGTTTTCCAATGAAATATAGCTCAGCTAATTTTCATCGGGAAACTTTATCGGCAGGATATCACTTTCCGATGAAAAGTAGTTCATCGAAAACCGTGCTCGGATACTGATCGGAACGATGTCATCGTGCTTTACGGGATCAGTTTACGAGGAGTTCGATGATCGGCCGATCAAAATCCGATGAGTTGATGCTACTTGGGTATCAATTTAAGGCTCACCTATTCCATTTTAGCATGAAATAAGTTAAAAACAATTACTGCTACAATTATTTGTATTCAACACGATTTGAACCACTATTAGGAACTTCTATGTTGTATTAATAAGCACTTGGGCAACTCCGGGTAATAATTAGTATAATAATGAGTATAGCTTATAGAAAGCCAGCCGCAACTTTTAACCATTTAAACTTCGTACAAAATTGCATACAAACCATTATAAAAAGTCATTGAATGTACTAAGGGAGGAAAAAGAGTTAACATTCAGGTCACAGGTGGGAATCGAGCCCACGTCCTTTAGCTTAATGAGCTAAGCCTTGGCGATCAAAAAATCCAAAAGTTTAATCGCACTGTAAAAAATTCTAAATGAATGCTGGTCGGGAACGTTTTTGTGAATTCGACATGCTCAAAGTTGTGATAATTCCCCCAAGAGTTGCTTTTAGATGCAAAAAAATCCGAGGAGAAAAAGATTAGGTCTTCAAGAGAAAATATATTTTATTCAACTTGTGTCGAAAATATTTGTTATCAATCATTTTTGCATATGTTAATCCTTCTTGGAACAGGAAAAAAAAAAACTCATTAATTTTAATAGCCAGCATTATAATAAACAAAACCAAGGATTGCCACTAAAGAAAATACAGCTGAAGTAAGATATAATAAATTTTAAACCATCAATCCAGCTAACGGCAATTTGGCGCTCAATAAATTTGGGAAATAAATATTAAGCAGAGTGAAAATAACCATTTTTTCTCCTGCAAAAAGCTGAGTAGAAACATGGAAATGTCTTGTTTTTATAAAACTTGCAACAATGAAATGTTATTAAATGAAGTTGTTTCCACAAGCCAAAGAGTATCTGTTAGGGATGCACCGATAAGCAAATTGGCCGATTAACGATTACCGATTAATCGGCTGTTGATAATCGGCCAATTAATCGGCTGAGTTGATTAATGATAAGGATGATTGTTTTTAATGCTACCAATTTTACCATCAGCCTTCTCTCTTTTATACAATTCCGAGTTTAGAAATAGTAAGTTATTTGTTTCTGAGAGAAGATTTTTTTTTCCATTTTCCTAATTTTCACAAAATTATTTCGATATTTTATCAAATTTCAAAGAACCAATTTTCCTATTATTGTCAATAATATTAAATTAACACATTGTTAATTATGTTAATTGGAAAGTATATTCAATAAAAAGGGGGGAGGGTAGGAAATAACACTACAGCTCTGTAATTTTCTTTCTTCCATGACTATTTCACTCAATAAGTTTTAATAAATTATACGAATTTTGAGTTCTAATTATTGTGACCTTACACAATTATATAACGCTTTAAAAGAACTTTTTTAAGGCTTCAGGATATATCTCCTTCTCTATGAAAAAAAGTGAGTTTCTAAAAGAAAAGACAATAGAAATTCCTATTGTTATCCTATATGCTCTGAAAAAGAAGTTCTGCCTAACTTCTAAACATGTGTATGCATTTTTTACAGCTATTGCTATTTTCTTTTGCTAGCATTGTTTGGTTTAGTTATTATTTCAACAAAGAAAATCCTTTTTCTACTTTCTGTTTCTATTCATCTGATATAAGTTTCATAGCTAATTAAACAGAAAATTACTTTTGAGGTTCCAGTGTTTTACATGTTCAATTACGTGTGACATCAGATGCCCTGCTGAATTATTTTTTTGAGGAATCACGAGTTGTTTACTGTTCTTACTTGACCGTAACTGATATCCTATTCTTTTGTTATTATTGTTATCCCCCCCTACCCCACCGTTGGTAATGCATTTCTTCTCTCGTTTTGGTTGAAAGAAATTAAGCGACAAATGAAACCTAAAAGTTCAATCACACTTCTACTAGAAAATACTAAACAAATGCTAGATAAGAAATTGTATCGCCAATTTGGCATTTGTTTATCATAATTCTCCCAAATGTTGCTTTAAAATGTAATCTATGAGCTAATATTTTGAAAAGTGCGAATTGGAGTCCCAAGTGAATTTTCACTAGTATTTCAATAACTAGTTAAAAAAATAATTTTCCCCAGAAAGAAGACAAGGTTTTGCTTTCATTTCATCAAATAATATCAGAATTTTTTTTTTTCTTCAGAAAATATTTGTTTTATACATCAAAAATCAGATCGGTAACGTGTCCCCAGTAGCAAAGCTTAGTATGCAAACAGCTTAAGCGCACTTTCTAACTTCCCAAAAAAACGCACTTGCACAAAAAAGGATTCTATATTATATGATTTTACTTCATTCTTGTTTTAATCGATTTCTGATTTTCTAGGGAATGCGAAATAGGCGTGTCCCTTAGTTCCGCGTCAGAGCGGTAGCAATAACTCCCGATCTACATTTAGGCTCCCAAAATCATTTCCTGCACCGATACCACGTGATACTGAGTACCTGGTGTGATGTTTTATCGCATCGTAATTAAAAATCTGCATTTCTGCATCTAAAATTGTAGGAAAGATTTTTTAAAGTGATTTATAAAATGTGTGTCATTTAAGTCATCAGATCGGTAACACGAGCTAAAATGCGCAATTTTTATTATTTTAAAAGTTATTTTATACATAAGTATAGTCCTATATTGCAAGTAAAAAAACCATGTGTTTGATTTTGGTTTCGCCCGATCGACTCGGAAATTTAAAAAAAAACTTTGTCGGTTTGTCAGATCGGTAACAGTCAGAGCGGTAACATTGAAAAGCAGTGAATATGTTACCGAACTAATTCTCACGTTTCAGAATTATTAAAAAGCAAAAATCATAGGTTTTAGCCATATATTGAATATTTTTGTTCTTAAAAAATGAAAAGCAATGAGTTTTAGTACAATTGCTTCATTTGTGGTTTGTATGACCTGACAATAGAAGTTAGTAAAATAAGAAAAATTGACACTGCAGAAATTAAGTTAATTAATTATTATTATTTTATTTATTTATTCTTTTGGTGCTTCAATTTCTCATAACTTCGCTAAATAACTAGATAATAACTAACATGCTAAATTTGAATTTCTAAACAATAAATTAAATTTCCTGCAAGTAATTAAAGAAAAGCAAGCAGCAGAGTTGTGTGTTGAAAAAGTTGAAGTTGTGTGTTGTTTCAAAACAAAACAAATGTTTTATTAGCTTGGATTTGGTAATCTCATAATTTATTTTATCTAAAAACCTCATCGCTCATTTTTATTTCCAAAAAATTCTTTTTTATAATAAAATTTGATTTTTTAGCTAATATATATATATTAATATAAATATCTTAATTCTATGTTAAAAATGCAAGGAAATGATATCATTTTTAGAGATTTTAATGAAGACTGAAAGCATAAACTCAGATATGTAGCTCATATTAACATGAGATCTGTAACACTCATCAGATCTGTAACGGCTTAAAAGTGAGTAATCTAAGGAGGATGTAAATAACTTCCTTGACCTCCCCCCTTTTACTTTCTTGCATTTAGACCCAATTTAGACTTAGAATCCAATATTAATTTTTTTCTACAAAAAATTTTTTTAATTAGAAAACTCCAACTTCAAATTGGCACTTTTCAAAATATTGGCTCCTATTCCGCCCGAAACTAAATGAGTCCGTCAAGGAAAAATTCATTCTTTTCAAATTGTATTGAGAATATTTGCTATCAAAAAATTTTTGCATGTGTTAATCGTTCTTAGAGTAGAACAAACTAATAACTTTAAATAACAAATGATAATAAACAAAACCAAGGGTTGCCACTAAAGAAATTACAACTGAAATGTAATGTTAATAAATTTTAAACTATTAATGCTGCAGAAAAAAATATTAGTCAGTTCTTACGAAGGTCTTTAAAATATAAAATAATGTTCTTTATGATATTTAAAACAAATAAGAAATATAAAAGGGTATCCTGAAATTTGTGTGTTACTACAATGTTTTGAAACTTAGAGTAAACACCTGGCTGCCATTCTTGATTGTGAAAACTTTTAATTTGAAAAAAGCATATTTGAGGTTTTTTTTTTTTTTTTTCCAAATTATCTTCTGAGTCCACCTGTTTCTCCTTTCAAGAAATATAGTTATCGACAAATCTGATGTGTAACAAAAACTAAAGAAATAAACATCAAGAAGTGTGAAAATAAAAATTTTTGAACTTAGAAAAAAATTGCTCTGTTTTGGATAACTTTAAGTACATTTTTCATATTATATGTTTTTCGGAAGGCAAAAAAAAAAAAGAAAAAAAAGGGAAGAAAGATAAAAGAAAAGATGAAAGAGCAATCTATCCGAAACCGCAAATTATAACGGAAGTCATTAAAATTGACGATAAATATTTATCAAGTAATTGATGTATGCACAGGCCCGTCGTTAGGTGATCGGGGGGTGAGGGTCAATCCCCCTGCCTCTTCGGCTTTGGGAACATATCAGTGGGAGTATAATTCAACTTCGCAGAGATGGCCTATGACTCCTCCTTTTTTCAGGATTGTCCATTTTTAGGAAGAGGTGATACGCAGATGAAAATTGAGGAATGGGATTCACAATTGATGGGGGAATTTGATTGGGTAGAAATTCTACCTATTTTAAGGAATGGACTCGTTTTCTCATTTGATTGACACCGGCCATCTCGTCGCGGTTGAATTATAGCTGTTTTTGGGAATAATTTTCATTGTGTATATACCCTTTGACCTCCCCTCAGTAGTGAAAATTTTGGACCTGTGTGCACATCTGCAATAAATTTAGTGTATTGTTTTACTTGACTTTTCAAAAAATAAAAGAAGAAAAATTTCCTTTCTATTGTTTTTTATCATGAAAGAAAACGAAAAACATTTCAATTTATTTTTGATGTCGTAAATATTCAAACATTTATAGATTAAACTGCTGGAAATCCAGTTGGAACTTCAATAAATGCTAAATGCTTAACAGTTACTGTTATTTTATCAATATCATCTAAAATATAAATGAATTCAGCCCAGACTATAGACTTAATTATTTTTAAGCGATTTTTTTCGCAGTCGCCCCGTTCTTTCTCTAAGTAGTGCTTGAAAAACGTGCTCATAGTGACAACGAATGACACCCTTTGCGATTTTCAACGAATGAGGGATGAAAGCATGCAATCATATCGCTTCAGCAAGATTAATTACGTAACCTATTAGGTGATATTCACCCTAACCCCTTCGTTTTCCCCTTGGCATTCTCCGTGCGGTTTTCATAAATCACCTATTTTCCCCTTCATCCTCTTTAACCTTGTAAGCCATTTCATGCTCTGCTTAACCCCTCGGAATATTGATACTGAATCGGATGGAACGGTCGCAGAAGATTCCAATCAAAAATGCAGAATGAAATTGAAAGGAGGAATCGGTTTGGCTTTCCAGACCATTAAAGGCGTCCTTCTTGATGTATGGTGTTTAAAAAATTGAAGCGTTTTTTCTTGCGCGATTTATCACTTTTTGTCTCGAAATAAGAGAACTTGCATTGGGAATCTGAAATTGAAATTCGCTTTGGAATGAGAAATGTCCGATTCTCTGATTTGAGGATTACTCTGAAATGAGTTATGTTATGCTGTCAATTTTTAAGTTGATTTTTCCACACAGATAAGTGGGTTTTAAAATAATGAATGAGTTTAAAATGCAATCAATTTTACAGTGGAACGTTTTCATTTTGGTGCACGCATAAAAATGAAGTAATGTATATAATGGCGTTACAACTGTTTATTGGGTCAAATATCTGTACCTCAGAGCCAGACTAACGTAAGTCCATTTTCGTAACTTTTCAGCAGAGGGCGAAAACGATTGTCGATTACATGCTAAAGATGGGACTCGCGTCTTTTAATGCTGCTGAATAATTGTGAAGGAATTTCTTTTATGGAATGACTTTCTCGTGGATCGATGCATAGTAAGAGTCTATTGTACAATGCAGAAATAAAGTGAAAATCAGCATTGGACTTACGTCGTTCTGGTTCTGACCTACAGATACTTAGAAAAAATTTACGTAGTACCTTTTCAATGAAAATAGCTCTATAAATAACTCTTCTGGGTTTCCAAATTTTTAAATTTCAATCGTAACATTCAAATCTAACCTGCTGTAAAAATATTTTTCAACTATACAATATACTCGTACACGAAGTTGGGTCCTCATTACATGGTGCAAACAAATTTAAATTTTATTCTCTTCAGTCTCGGCGTCTCTTGTATTATACGAGACACTAAACTACTTGACAATACTCCCAAAAAAGGTAAATAAAACGTGTCAATGTTCTGCTTCGTATCAGTAAATTTTCTTGTTGGTGGATGACAGTACTGAAAAAGTGGTATAAATAAAACCGTGATGAGATGGCACCTGTCAATCAAATGAGAAATCGAGTCCAATCCTTAAAATTGGTAGAGAAGGGAAAAATTGACGCGTACCATATTTAAGAATTTAGCGACATTTTGGTGATCTGCCAAGTTGTATTTGTAGAAGAGGGAATAATTCTTTAACCATTTTATTTGAGGTCAAAAAAGAGACAACAAGACAACATTGTAGTAAACCATTCTAAATTTATCGCCTGCAAAATATATTTTACTTCATTATCAATTCTGTACCTCAGAACCAGACTAACGTAAGTCCATTTTCGTCATTTTTCAGTAGAGGGGAAAAACGATGTATTCGACAATCGTTTTTCCCCTCTACCGAAAAATGACGAAAATGGACTTACGTTAGTCTGGTTCTGAGGTACAGAATTTATTTCAATATAAATTGCAGTAAATGGCTTGAGTGAACAAATTTAGCTCTTAATTTATCGTTTGCTGGCTGAAGTTTGTTGATGGGCAATTCCACGGGTAACTGACTGACATTCACAAAGCAAAAAAAAAGAAGTATTTTGAAATAAAATACAACAAATCTCAAATTTTACTAATTTATTTTGTCCTGTCTTATTGTACTTTTTAAGCTGAATTTCATGGTATAATTGAATTTCGAAAATATATTTTTAATGATTTTATAAAAATTGCCAAAAATATGGTAACTGACTGACATGAATGCAACTTGTGTGAAAAGTAACACTGATTCTACAAGAGATTTCTCTGAAAGTTGAAGGAAATTTTATTGAATAAAAAATGAGGATCAAAGAGAATGAATAACCTTTCGGACCATGGCAGTTGAGTTTGAAAATATTGCTGCAGTAAAGAATTACAGTAGCTAGAGTAGCTTGGTAACTGACTGACATTCCGGTAACTGACTGACATTTCTGAAATATTCTAAATATACTGATGCACATGTTCAAAATTATACAGTAAAAATTATGAATAAGTCTACAAAAAAGGTAAACAATAAAATTACAATTGTCAAACTTAACTTTGCTGCAATAAATGATTGCAGTCTTTGCAACAAATTGGTAACTGACTTACCTATCAGGAACCAACTGTTAAATTATACTAATGCAAATGTTCAAAATTATGCAATAAAACCTTTATAAAGATAACACAAAGAGTAAAGTAATGGAAGTCCAATTTTTAAGTCAATTATATTTACAATTTTTGTTTCCATAGGATATTCGGATTATGGGTTATGCAGGTTTTGTTAAACGCGTTTTGCTATCAGTCACTCAGTACTTTTTTGAAATTTTCTTAAAGTGATGAGTTTGAACAGTTGAGCATTTGCTGTATTGGCTGTAGATAATTACATTTTCATCTATGGGTCTTAAAATAATGCATTTTTCGGATATTCGGAATAGCCAAAATATCACTAAATCTCATTTTCAATTCATTTTTTGTGGAGTGAACATCTTCCTGCTTAACAATAATAAGTTGTGTTTTCAGATCTTTCTCTTTTGTAGCATTATAAAAGGTTGAGGCATTATTGATGGTTGCTTTTCCACTCAACACTTCCATCCATGCTAACCTCTTTACTTGGCCACCGACTCCATCTACGGCTCCCTTGCCATGTGAAGTGGCAAAAAACTGCCATTCGACTTCGCGAATTTGAAAGTCCTTGCAAAAATATGTGAAGTTGCATAGGTTAAAACGCTGCTTGAACTGACTGGAAGCACCATCAGAAAAAATATGTAACGAGGAAAAGTTCTTAGTTAGTTTCAAGTCCTTTATTATTTCCCGAAGGAAAACCTTCACAGCATTCTCATGATCTAGATAGTCTGATATAACTGCGTACGATTTTGTTTGTTTTTGGTCACCTTCTACAAACCAAGAAACAGCTTTAAAAATTGTAACTTTTTTATGGTTCCAATGAGCTGCTTGGATTTCATTTTGTTCCTTACAGCAGAAATTTTCTGCAAAATTAATTTGTAGGACTAGCTGTTCAGAATTTAGATCATCCCGTTTTATCTTGAATTCTTCTGATTGCTTTCTCTTTACAAAAACATGCTCTAGGAATAATGGTAGTTTTGCTCTTAAGTCATTTATGCAGTCCTCAGTTCTGTACCTCAGAATCAGACTAACGTATAAGTCCATTTTCGTCATTTTTCCGTAGAAGGGAAAAACGATGTATTCGACAATCGTTTTTCCCCTCTACCGAAAAATGACGAAAATTGACTTACGTTAGTCTGGTTCTGAGGTACAGAGTTGTTCCTTCATTGGTGGTTAGTTGGCATTGAGGAGTATTTTTCCACTCCTTCCAAGTGCACAGTTCATGATGCTGGTCATCATTTGAATTTAGCCCATTTATCATGGGGCATCTGCTACATTTGCCGTTTATACATTTCTCATTTTCTTCGTCACAGACTTTATAAAATCTTTTAATTTAGTCGTAACATTCAACCCTTTTTCTTTTAAGGCATCCAAAAGAAATTGAATATTTTCATGTTTTTGGTAAAGACACACATTATAAAGTATGTCTCTTCTTAGTAATGTTTGATTTGGGCGGAGGCTGCTAAACTTGGAAAGACCAATCTTAACACTTGGATTTTCTTCACAAAAGAGAGCATTTACCAGTCTTAAAACTCAAGACTTGTGTTGTTTTATGTTTGTTTAACAAGAGAAATATTTTTAGGAGTGTGTAATTAGCTACGTTGTAGTTGTTTTGAAATTAAATTAAATGTCAGTCAGTTACCACATTAAGTTGTCAGTCAGTTACCATGGAATTTTTTAAGTTCTTGATGCAAACTTCAACTTCTGTTTATTCAGTATTTAAATACTCTTAAAGTAGGCAGAGAGTATGAATTTTTGTAAGTTTCCATCAAAAATTTTCACGCTCAGGGGAAAATGTTGATTTTTCATGGTAACTGACTGACATTCAAAAACTGAATTTCAAACTGTATCTAAACGAAACGCCATAACAATATTTTTTTCAAATAAGACTGTATTAAGAATTTTCATAATGTGTATAACAAATTACCCCAAACTTTTTGTTTAGTTATATTTTTTTGGGGGGGAGGGAAACACTAATTACTGTAATCTAAATTATCGAACATAATTCTGGAGAGAAGATGGACATGTCTTTCGGCCTGTTTTCAATACAACAGTTTCTAATATAAAATTTAAGGTGGTACCATATTAAAATAGATAGTTCAAGCTTTTAAAGTACATATATTAATTTGCGTTTTGCGAACATTGAAATTTTGATGCTCAGGTTGACATTTTCGTGGAATTGCCCTGATGTTTATTGTTTTTATTATCATTGTGAAGAATAATGTACGAAATTTCAATGACAAAAACTTAAACTTTTTCGGATCAGTTTAGTTCAAAATAAGAAAGTGCTCCAAATATATTTTTGCAATGTGATTATTTATTATTGGACTGTATAATTTGTAGTAGTAATTTCATTTAGTTGGCGAAAAAGTAAAAATGATAAGCAGTAAATTCTTTTTTGCAACCCTAATTTCGCAAATTTTCGATTCAAATTAATTATCGGATTTGTTGCAGTCATTGACCAATGGTGTATAGAGAGGTGAAACAAAGACCCACCCACTTACGTAGAATATGAGCTGTCCAATAAAAGATGAGTAAAGTGACTACTTTAAGTTCTATTACCAATGCCAGAATTGCGAATAACATTCTTCAATTTTCATCTGCGTATCACCCCTTCATGAAACTCGAAAGTTCTGAAAAAAAGATAGGAGTCAAGTGCCATCTCATCAAAGCCAGACCTTAGTTCATTGACAGAATTATTATTAACACCTTATTTACAGTCAAATGAAAAAATCATTGAAAAAAAAAGAAAGAAAATTACATGCGTACGCATCGGAAGGTGTGTGTTTATTGTACTTATTTGCTTTTTAATTATAGAAAATCATTGAACATGATACTGATTTTTTTAAAATATTGTACATGTGTTTTTTTTTTTTTTTTTCATGCGAGATTATCAATATCCTCTCAAAACTTCATTCTTCTGATTTAGAGCACTATTATTTTAGTGTCACTCCTCCTAGGGACACTATTTTTTCCAAAATGAAAATTAAGATAATATTTCATTTTTTTTTTTCTGTACGTTTCTATGAGTTTAAGACCAATTAGTGTCTAAGGGGCAAATTCAAGTGAAACACCATTGCAATCGCTTCGAGGCGATCGCAATTGCAATCGCTACTGGAAGTCGAATTACGATAGAATAGCCATCTCGTAGCGATTGTAACGCTTCACTTCAATCCAAATTTGGGAATTTGCGATTGTATTGGTGAGTTGCGATCGTCCATGTTTCACTTGAATTCCTACCTTAGGAGGTTTTGGAAATAAAACAAGTTATGGATAAAAACAGCTTTTAAATTGCTGATTTGAATCTACAAATCGAAAACTTAGATTATTTGCAAAATTTAAAAAGTTTCAAAATCCCCAAATCCACAAACTTGTGCTTGCTGAAGTTCAGCTTTGAAATGAGTTTGTTAACTTTATTAACCACTAGCGGTACTCGCACGGCTTTGCCCGTGGTATAAAATTAAAAGTTCATTTGTAAAATAATTGATATAGCAGAAAAAATGCTCTATTTTAGTTGTAATTCAACTATAATTCCTTCAAAGTATGATATAAAAATCTGGTATGGATCCCATACTACTTCCTTTTACGTGTAAATTTTTAGTAGATGACTTAAGTGCTAAAATAGTGCTTGGAGTGATCAAGATAACAATTCAAACATTTATATCCCTAGTTTGCCCCGAAATAGTGCAAAAAAAAATGTTTTACAATGATTAATCTCCTAAATATCGCCGATTTTAACATCATTCAGTGGATTTTTCGCAAAATATCGCCAATAGCGCCAAATTGAACCAAAAAAAAAATTATCTCCAAATTGGCGACAAATACTTGGCGACCGAAGGCTTGGCGATTTATCGCCAAGTGGTCGCGCCAATTCATGTCACTTGTGTCTGCATTGAAATTAACACTGATTGATTTACTCCATAAAAGGGGTAAAACACCCCCTTGGGACATTCGAATGCAACCCCAAGGGGAGATACACAAAAATAAGCCAAAAGAGAAAATAAGAACAGTTTTGTTGCTCACAGAAACCAACAGAAATCTTACCAAAATTTGAAAGAAGAAGAAAGTTTCCTTTCCTAGCTTTAAAAACAAAACAATACATTTTCCGAAATGAAACACTTTAAAAAGAACGATGCAATGTCGAAATTTATACGATATTTGGTTAATCGTTGTGCTTTGGGTACCCATTTCTCGCTAAATGGGCGATAGACGCGCCTACTACTGTTTCCAATCGTTGCCAAAATCAATATTGCTGAAATGCGAAATCTGTGAAAATGAAAAAAAAATCCGCCAAATCTTTTAATTAAGTCATTAGAAAATTGGAAACAGCGTTGCCAGAAAAATACTACGGTCCTTATTTGGGCCAAAAAAATACTACCGTAATATCAAAATACTACGTCTGGCAACGTTGGAAAAAGAACGAAACAAAAATAAGTATGAACACGTAACCATGGTAACAACATGAAAAGTTGATTTCCGTTGATAAAATAATTCATTTCATCTCCATTTTCAAACAAATTTTATTCTCGAGCTTAACTATTTTAGAATCGTTTGGCTTGCTTTACTGAAGGTAAGCTTTGAATTCCGGGATTCTAAAAACAATTGTTACAGCTCTTCTGATGATCGTAGAAACTTCGAAAAAACTTCATTTTGTGCAGAAAATTTCAAGCTTTCGAATGACACAAGACTTGAAAATGTGTATGAAATATTTCTTTCTTATTTTATCGAATTTCCGCTAAGAATTCGAATAGAAAAAGAACGAAATGGAATTTTCGAAAAATCGCTTCGAGGTGTAAAACTACATGCTACAAACTAATTTTGTGCCAAGTGTCATGAAAATCGACTGAACGGTTTTAGAGCTACGCGCGTAACAGACAGAAAGAAGGAAAGACAGACCCACCCTCAGCTTTATTATTAGTAGAGATAGAGATTTAAATTTGTTTCAGAGTAAAAACTTCACATTACATTTATGTTGCGTTAATTATTGTTCTGATCAAAAATTGTTCGACGTTCATATTTCGCACTTACGTTCTTAATAATTGTCAGTGTCACTAATTTAATGATTTTACGCATATTTCTTAGAAGTCATGCTTTCTTACAGATGTAAATTAAAATACCAGAACTACGTATCTAACTATATTCAAGAAAAAAATTGAGGATTTTTTTCGCTAACGTTTTATAATAGAACATCAGAAGTATAAGAAGTTGAACATTTGATTTTTTTTTTTTTTTTTTTGAAATTGGAGTTGACGAACGTGTTAAAGTATTTAGATTTAATTTCTATATGCACTCCAAGTTAATGCAAAAAAGTTTGTTGTAGCAAATTGAAGAGAAATGAAACTTTGAAAAAAACAAACAAACAATTACTATGTTTAGAAAACTCTTGATAGCGCAAATTATTCAAAAAGTTAAATTTAATGCTTAGTTTTCAATTATTTGATTGCTAAGCCTAAAGACTAAAATTCATACCGCTTTAAAATTCATAATTAATAATTTTTAGGCTTTGACAGCCCTTATACCTTCAAGTGCAGAGAAAATTACTGCTTGCACTCTATATTTGTTTCAAATGCTCACAAAAAATCCCTAAAATAGTAGACAGCAATTTCATATAAATGTGTTCTAGGAAACTGTTCAATAAATCCTATAAAATTCCAAATCCCGAAGCTTAATTCAAAACCATGAAGATAATTCCATTTTTAAAAATTTACATTTTATTACTGAATGTCAAGAAAAAGCAACTGATGTTTAACAGAAGATGTAATAACTAAATTCAGTTGCTATTGTTGAAAAGTTCTGATGGCTCACTACAAATTACATTTAGAGCCACGAACGACACTAAAAATCAACACATTTCTTCACTTATGACAATCATAAACTTTTATAGCTACTTTCCTGCTCACATTTCGAACAAATTTAATTACTTCATCCAAAATATTCATTCATCAGAACAATCCTTTCGAATATTCCAAACGCATTATGCCTGTGGCTGAATGGAAGGAAAGCCGGCGAAGAAATCATTCCCTTCACCATTTTGTGCAAATGATATTGCCAAACATAGAGATGTAAATAAATATCCGAGAACGGCTGGTATGGAGTAGGCGGACACAATGCCAAAGAGTATCATTCTTTGAATATTAAGCGAAGCCATGCGTTGCTGCAGATGTGTCGGATGAATATTAAGTATCTATTGTGAAGAAGGTACGTAAAAATGTACGCTTCTGTTTGACATTTTGGCATCCTGATTTATTTTGTGTGTTTCACGTGTTTTCCTCTCTTGTGGTAGTTTTTCGGCTTTTTTATAACTATTCAATCTGCTGAAAAAAATATTCAAGTTAGTTTGTTGTCTCGATTCGGAGTTTCTGAGTTAAGAAATCTGCTATCTGAAGCCGTGTGCAGTTGTCTCTACCCCCAGACAAATCAACGCACAATTCTTTTTGCGAATTGCTCAGCACAATTCTTCCTTTTTACGAATTGTTCAGGCTAATCAATGCACAATCCTTCTTTTTCTCGGATTGCGCAGGCAAATCAAGGCACTATCCTTTTTTTTTTCACTGCAGATTGCGCGGTGAAACCAATGAACAATCAGCGAAAAGGACGAAGGACAAATTTCGCATTGATTTGTCTGGTACCGGTACGCGGTCCGCTGGTGTTCGCTCAGTTACGAAACAAAACTGAGGTAAAATGGTAGTACTCCGAACAAAAAACAAATATTCATATAAAAAACACATAATCGTACAACATCTAGCATCCAGTCCTTGGAATAAATTTTAACTTTGACACCTTGAACTCAAATTTTACTCTTCGCAATCACAAATTGTGACCGGATCCTACTCGTTGGGTTTCTTGTTTCTTCACACATCTCCTATTGCAATTAAAATTTTCGAATGACATAATTTGAATTTAAGGTATAAAAATTCAAATTAATGCCGGAGGCTAGATGTTGGATGTTGTCAAAAAGATCGTGTATAAATAATGTCGATTCGGGGGAACTTGGACGCCATCGTCCAAGAGGAGCACTTGCGAGTGGAGGATCAATAACAAAAATCAAAAGAGCATCAACTGTGATCAAGTGAGAACAACAAGCAATTCGTGATTGCTTAATAAAAAATAAATCTTTTACACTGCTGTGGGGGAGGGGTGTTAATAAAACCTTAAAGTCAAGCTTGCGTTTGCTATGAGTAGAATTGGATTTGCAAGAACCTGTAAGTATGTTACATACACGTGCACAATGCACAGACTGGAAAAGTACTGCGGGTAAAGGCATTTTAATCGGCGACCGACTTCGAAATATGCAACAAAAATGACTTTTAGCCAATACAGTGGAGCGCCGATTTTCTGAATCTGTCAGAAACTGCCTAAATTCGGAAAGGCAAAAGTTCTGATAATAATTGGACAGGAGGCCGCTCCAGAGATCTTATTACTGAGAGAAAATGGTGGAAGTGAAGTACATACTTTTATGCCCAAAGCTTTTTTAAAACTTAAATTATAACCTAAGCTGTTATGCGTAGAAATCGACTCTTGGCTGTTTGATTTCATCCAATTTCCACCCTCTTCTAGCAAATTATTAAATTCAAATATTTTATACGGTAAATTTTCTCTTAACACATTCAACTGTACACTAACTTTTTTTTATTTTAAAAGAGAAAAAGAGGAAAAAGTATTGTTAAGAAATAAATAACAACAAAAGGAGTAGAAAAGAGTAACACAAAGCGAAGACCGAATACTTATTCCATCCTATTGTTTTCCCGGAAAACAGTTTTGTAAGAAACATAATATTCACTTCTAAAAGACATTTGGCATCCGTTCAGATATTCGTCTCTCGCCCCCACCCTCCCTTCCCTCCCCACTTTCTCAGACAACATGAATATTTCACGGTCGTTTGTGCATCTCACCTTCCACCCCTGCCTGCAATTTGTCATCTTTAGATGTAAAGGTAGAAGGAGAAACTCGGAGAGGGTGGGGATGAGAGAGAGAGACGGACAAATGGGAGGTGCCACACCCTGCCTCTCTCTGGCAGGTAGGTGATCGTCTGCGGATGTGGAAGAGGAGAGAGAAGACCCCCGTCCCATCGTCTGCCAAATCTGTCACGTGGTGTCGGACAATCAACTTGACGCGCGCGCGCTCCGGGATGATCTTTGCGAGGGTGACAGGGATGATCACGTGTCGGGGACGAAATGGATCCTACTTTTCGCTCTGCATCCGAACTCCGTTATGCGACGGATTGAGATATTTGTTTATCTTGTCAGAAAGCTTCGTAAAGTTCATGATGACGATGAGGCCACAGCACTACACCTTATCCGTTAAGTACGTTTCAAGTTTGGCGTAATGAATTAGGATATAAAAGGGATAGTTCGAAACAAATTGAAAATTTTGAGGAAACAAACATTGAAAACAAAGAAAAATATATGCCATTAACCATCCCCCCCTCCCCTACTTAGTTTTTCATATGACACCATACAAATGGTCGTCATCGAGTTCAGCGAATTCCCCCAGGCCTCGAATGAAAGCTTCCATCAATATGTTTCCTGTATGTAGGTTTTAAGGAGTAGGTTAAAAGGAGTTTTTTTTTTAAATAGCTTTTAAAAAAACTATTTTCAAAGAAAACGAGCTTTTAATTAGTTGAATGAAAAGGTAACATTTTAGCACGCTAAGTGAACTCACATATGTTGGACATTGGAAGGCCAATAATAGAGCTTCACTGTGAGATGGTGACTCATCCATTCCAATAATAATCATGGTGCTTCTTCACTAGCTTCGAGGTGGGAAGGACAGTAATATCAGTAGACAGCGAATTGTGCCGTACGTTTCCGTCATATGATTTTTCTTCCTGAAATTCTGATATTCAGCGATTTGGTCGTAGTTCGGATAATTAGAGTTGTACTGAGTGAATTCCTTTTATACGTTTTATTCAGTTTTTCTTATTGCAATGTTGATCTCGGACGCCGAAAAAAAACATTATTCTTTCTTTCTTCTTTTTTTTTTTTTTTTGCATTTTGAAAAGTTGTTGTTGTATTTATCATACTTGATAGATGTACAAAAAGTGTCGAAGAATTTGTACTAGAAGTTTATTTTATACAAAATATGCATTTTAAAAATATTAATTTTGACGCTCTCACATGAAGGGTGCCCACTTATGGGGGTATCATGGTGTTTTAGGGGGGTTTATGGTAGTTTTCTCTTTGTGGAGGTCATAGCTCTGGAGGGTTTCTTCGTGGTATTTGTGGGGGTCGCCGTTATCCCTTTGAAGGATAGGCTAGGCACCCCTGATACATGAACACACTCAGGCCATCCTTTTGCATTATTAAATAAACATGGATTAGTGTACAAGGAAGTCGTGCGGTGTCTACATCAGATTTTCCCCTCCAAATGCTTATTTTGGATATGTACTAACTTTCTTCAGAATCGAAATCACATGCTTTTACCTTAAAAACATTGAGGCCATTGCCTTTCTATAAGTGAACTCGCAATTTCATAATATTTTGACTCCTGTGAGGAAGTTAGTTTACTTACTTCATATCTAAAAAGTTTCCTGTGCAATACAATGTTTAAAAAAGAAAAGAGAACGCTAAATTTAGACTGCCACTGCAGAACAAATCGTCTGCTAAATGATTTACGTCATGTTTCTCCGCAACCATAAAGAATTCCTCCTCGGCCGAACTCTCACATTTTACTCAACAGGGAATGAAAGTGCACGCAGTCTGGAACTCTTGAGGCTCAAAATGGTAACTTCGGAAGCCATTCTTAGAAACGTCAGGTCTATTAGTAGTTTAGAATGTAAACATATCTTGGTTTCCCCCAGACAAAGATCGAGGGAAATATAATTAGTGCAAAACGGTGAAATTCTTTCTGGCCATAAAAAAAATCGAGTGTTAATGACGATTTGCAGACAGGGGGAAGTTTGAGTAGGATTGATTCTTTCCCGTTAGTTGGCATTGCCAGTTTTCTGGAAAACAAATTCCTATATGATTCAGAAAACGTGTAAAACCACAGAGAAACTTATTTGGCGGGTTATGCATATTTGGGCACTTTTACGGAACAGAAATATCCATTGCTACACAAATCCTCCTACACAGACTCCAAATCTGGATCTTTGTTTCATTGCATAAACACTTTTAAACCATTTTCAATCTTTTGTTTTGTTTTATAACGGATGTATCTCATGAGATGTGTCAGTTACTATGCAAAAAACTATTCATTAACTATTATTTCTGTGTATCTTGAAAATGAAATTAAATTATGTAGAACGTCTGTTTCAGCTTCTTCTGTCAGCTGATACGTCTGTTTCAAAAGATACCCTGCTTTCTAACTGCAAAGGTTTGTCTAGAGAAAGTTCAGATCGTTATTCTATTTGACATCATTTACAGTATGGTGGACTACGAGCGAAGCTTCGATTTCTTCATTTGCAACTTGCCCTCAAATGATAGACTTTTGAGTTTGCAATGGTGTGGATGAAGATGAAAATCTGATTGGCATGATATTGTGTTTCCGGATGAATCTCGCTTCTTCCTGCACCACTACGGGAGTTGGCTTGGAGTTTGGAGACATCGTGGAGGCTGCTCAACAATTGTGTTCTGATTCCTTCATGCTGATCCTGCACCTGCACCTGCACCAAGTCTTATGGTGTAGCATAGGCGGCTGGTGTACCGAAAAAGGGGGGGGGGGTCAAAAGAAATATGTTTGTGTTTGTGTGTGTGGGGTAGGTTGTGTGTGTGGGTAGAAGGCAGCATTTCTGAAAGGGTTTCTTTGTAAAATTTGGCCATAATATTGTATTTTACCATTTCTGATTAAATGACCTCTAAAAAAAGCGGAATATGGTCACAAAAAATCAACCAGGCCAGAAATGCCTAACATAGACACTAGGGTGGTTCAAAAAAAATTTTTTTTTTGCTACGGACCAAGGCGCACCCTACTTTTTTTACATTTATGTATAAGATCATTCCCCTAAAATTTCAGCTCCCTCCTCCTAATGGAAGATGGTGCTCAAACACCCTTCATTTTTACGCTTTTTCGTAATTTTTCCAATTTTCGAGTTTTTTAGATTAACGAGACCATTTTCTTGAAAGAGATTTTTTTTCAATTATTCTCATTTTACAACGCATAAATATGAGTTCAAACAACAAGAAAGTTATACGTTTAAATTAATATAGCAACACTTTGATACAATCGATTATTTTGTAGGTCGCAGCATACACTGTAGATAGCAGTACTACTTGTCTACATGTTGTGCTATGATTTTCAACAAAATCACAAGAAGAATGAATTAAAATATAAAAACTAATTGCACAAAATAAGCTATTGTAGCTAGTCTGGCATAGAACTAATCTGAAATTTAGGCATAGAACTAATCTGAAATTTAGGCATAGAACTAATCTGAAATTTAGGCAAAGATATTTACTTCATGCTTACTTTTGCCATAATATTTCTCACAAGTTCTATTCTTTTTAATAACTTTAAAGCGAAAAAATGTTTGGCAAAGAATTAAACAAAAAAAAAAAAAATGTTGCACATAGAACTTAAAAAATACTTGAACAAGTTTGAAACTTCAACTGTAAGCTTTTTATTAATCTATAGATAAATCTATGATCACTCTTGCTGATTATAAAGATATAATTGAGTTATTATTAGTCAATTAAACCTATCTGAGAAAATACAGTCTCTTATGCGCCTCAAAATATTTATGTTTCTATATAAGAAAGAGATTTTTCATTTAATCATAAGAGAAAAAACCTAGGTACTACAGCACTTTCTACAGTTTCAGCGCCTTTTTGTACAGTAAAAAAAATAGATTGAGCATTAATAGATGCTCCATTTGCTATTAAAACTTCTGGGAATATCTGAACTTGGAAAAAACCTTATAAGATATGAACGACCTGGAAATTGAAATAACAACTAGGACGGTTTTATTAAAATACTTGTGACACCTTTCTGGTGAATTAATTAGTTTGACTTAGTGTTACGTATCAAATTCTAGTTGAAAGAAAAGCAAGTTATTACAAGAATAAAGATGTGAAATGTAACGAGTAGTACAGAACAATTGGATTTTTTTTCAAACATGAATATTAGGGATTATTTTCTAACATTCTTCGTCCTACACCCCAACGAATGCAAATATAATATCAATCACAGAATTAAAAGAAAAAATAATAAATAATGGTGAATAACGTTGCTGAGGAAAATGTTCAAATAATTCAAGAATTTAACAGAATTTTTTTCAATAATGAAGACAATAAGCAGTTTCTTTTACCTGCTGTTGAAGAAAATTGAGTACTTATCCTTGCTGAGACAATAAAATATTCAATACTAAAAGTCTCTCTCTCAAAAAAAATCTATATATAAATATACATAGAAAGTTGAATTGCATGGCAAGAAGTTTAAATATTTTGGCTTTAATTAAAAACTTCTAGCAAATTTCAGTATAACAACACTGCTCGGCACAAAATGAACTTTAAATGTATCTTACACTATTCTTACTATTTCCTATGTAAAATGCCCCACTGAATCCAAATACGATCTCCGTTTCCCCCACGGTAATCGCTTGAATATAACTGGAATAAATATAAATAATACCGAAAGGTTCTTTGCTAAAGGAAATCTGCGGTGCGACTCATATGTAACATGCGATGTTTCCAAGGTTTTAAAAAACATTTTACAGCTTGAAAAATTGTTTGGACGTGGTAGCCATAGAAGGCAGTCCGATATTATTTTATTGCACCAAAAGATTAGTGTAAAATTTTGAAGCTGGAAAAAATTAGTTGTTGATGATATGTTAAATATTTTACCAAGGGGGGGGGGGGGGGGGGGGGGAAATACCACCATGAGTCTCCTAACTTGCGAAAAGTGTTTATGATTTTGAACTTTTCACCTCTCTAGCCGTATAAAAGAATGTTAATGGTTCATTATATAATGCTTCCTTTCCCTCCAAATAATATCTATGAAATTGTCGAAATCTGAGGAAAATAGGAAAGGAGAGGGGCGCTATTTTCGAAAAGTAGGAGGCAAATGGGGGAAAAGGGTGGCCATATTAGGATTCAGGAGATCGTTGAATATAAGAATCAGCAAGAATGATAGCAAAACACCCGTTTTTTTTTTTTTTTTTTTTGCCGCTCAACCGAAAAAGGCTTGAAATTGACAAAAACTGGAGAACTATTTGAGCTTTGAGCACCGTCTTTTTATTTAAGTAGGAGGTTGAAATTTTGGCAGTATATTAGGGTAGGTAAAGGTAAAAAAATGAGCCACCGCCGTGACCTCTATGACAAATTTTTTTTTTTCACCATAGGTTTGTGAACCACCCTAATAGACACCCTTCTTACGATTCAAAATTCCATTGTTATGAAATAACATGAAAAAGTTGGAATTTTCATCTTGTTTTTGGAATTTTCAGTTTTTATTTTGGTGAAATAAATCTATCCATTCAGTAAAAAATCGTTTCTCACTCAATCATTACCTTATAACTCTGAAAAGTGAGGGGCGAAGGCCCTTTACTTTTACTTTTGGAAGGCCCTTTACTTACCAGTCGCCCCCTCCCCCTTGTCCCCTGTACAAGCAGCCTATGTGGTATAGGGTGGTATTGGATTCCAGTCCCGCACCCATCTTGTACGCATCGTTGGTGCATTTATCAGCCAGCGTCGAGCGTTGTATCTCTGAGGTTTTACAGCCAGTTCTCGTCTCTTTTCTTCAGTATCTACCTATTGCCATGTCAGCATAGATCAGAATGCTGAATTCTCAAATCTTACCATGAGAGAGCACTTAGAGTACCTATTTTCTGCAATCCCATAGCATTGGGATACAGTAGAGCTTAAGTTTTAAATTTCAGCTCCTGCCTGTATTACGAAGCCTTAATTTCATTTTTATTTGTTTGTGTGAAAAAATTTTTTTTACTTACTTACATAGAACGTTGCCCCCCCCCCCCCCACCGAAAAAAACAGTAATATTTCAATACTGGCAAACATTTTCCCTGTGCGAGCATTGCTCATTGCTCAACTGACCCTCCCCTGGCTCTGCGGTTTTTTCGTTTTCTACCGTGGATGCTCCTGCAACAAAGCGATAACTAAGAGCACCATTTTATTATTTTTGTTAATTTCAAGTTATTGACAATGCGTCTGATCTTCTTAGGTAAAACCTTCCGTACATTTACGCAGGTTTCAGGTCTTCTTTGATCTTACCAAAATAGGGGTGTTAGGTAAGATAACAATAAGGGGAAGAACAATAAAAAGCATTTTGAGTCGTATCAAACAACGTAGAACGATGCTAATTTCAAATACATAGTGTAGTTGAATATGTCAAAAGGTTTGCAAATGCAAATTTTAAATGGAAAACTTCGGAAAGTTATCCGCCACAATCCATTTACCCTTTTTTAAGTGGAACTGTTCGCGAGTGCTAGTCGCGGTTTTCAGGGACGGACAGTACGTACGTGAATATATCATGAAGTTCTTATTATTATTTTTTTTATTCTACCCTTACAGTATCGTTTTCGTGAACACTCTTTGTGAAACTGGGTTGGAAAAGGTTTCAGAGAGGTTATAGTTTAGCAGGGGCTCCAAATTGGAGTATCAGCACAGAAATCGGAAGGGAGTGTATAGGTGCAATATTCGAGGACGGGGCACAATTAGGGGGTCTGAAGCTCTCCCCCGATAATGTCTTAAGTTCGTCTGCAAAATATAGTTCTGACCAGGAAATTACTTTAGAACCTGAAGGGTAAATATAGAAGCAGATTTATGTATGCCCCAAATGGCTGTAGTTTGAAAAAAAAGAAGAAAAAAGCATTTCGTTTACAGCTTTAGCTTTAGACAAGAAGCCATACTTCGAAAAGTGAGAGATGTTTAAAACGAGAACTGTGCTATAACGAGAAGTTTCCAATCCGTCTATGCTCGCTTTATGCGGGTGCAAGTGAGTGAAATTCAGACAGCGAGCCGCCTTGGCGATGAGACGACGAGATAATAAACAAAACGCAGGGGAATTCGCCAAAAGGTAAAAATATGCGTCGTTCTTGCACCAGATGGGAGCTTTATTGTTAACACAGGAAGGCAGGCTACAGTCATCGCCTTATCCTGTCCAAATATATAAGAGAGTAAATAAAGAGTATCCAAAG